>JAJJWW010015937.1:593396-744442 GCA_023531295.1 Papaver armeniacum | reverse complement strand
GTAGGATCATAATATCGCAATGCATAGGGCTCATGCGAGATCAATAAACGACAGTACCGCGAGGGAGACGCATGAAACTAAAATAGACGACGCAATGGAAAACGACACACAAAACAACTGAAAGACATGGAACCTGGCGAGGGCAAAGAAGTGTCGCGAGATTGAATAGTTGTACACTGGCGACACTTCGCGAGACATTCCCGAAAATAAAGGATAGCTTAGTCATCATCCACTATGTATTACCCTATATAAAGGGTCGAGTGAGTCTCGTTGTAGGAGAGATCTTTTTGGAATTGTTGCGCAAGTCATTAGGAGAGAGAAAGTTTAAGAGTGTTTTACTTGCTAAGTATAATTCCATCTTCCCTGTGTAGATAATTCATGAAATCAATCAATAAACATTCTCAATTATGCATCTTTCAATGGACTAATTAACCAAAATATAGTGAGGGGTGTAGTGTGGGAAAACCTGCTACTACATATGCGCTAGAAACAGGGACGAGCAAAGGATTGACGAAGAAATTGGAAAGAATTTGGATTAACAGAAAAGAGATTTGGAAAAGATATTCAAGAATTCATTGAAAAGAAAGATGGCTAGAAGAAGAAATGTACAAGAGCAACCAACGATTGTAAGAAGAAGTGGGAGACTTGGCTGGAGAAAGGAGGAATGAAACAGAGAATCATCAAGGATGAACATGAGAAATGATGAAGAAGGTCAAAACCAGCCACCAACCTCCCCAAGAGCAAACGCGGCTGTGGATTATGATAGAGTAAGTGTGCATACTTGGAGATCTGATTCTCAAGACGAGAGAGAAGAGGAGCAAGAATTGATGAACAATGGACAAGGAGAACAAGGAATGAATGGAGAAATGAACCCGTAAAACGAAGAAATGGCAAAAAAGATTGAGACAAACAATACATGAGGAGAGACGGCTAGAGGCGTAAGAGCGAGCAAACTTGACAAGACAAAATCATGAATTGAGGATGGAAAATATGAGATTGCAAAGTAGGAGATCTAGAAGTAGCGTGAGATCAAGTTCTAGATCGAACAGAGAAGAAAGAAGAAGAGTTTTACCAACAGAGAATACCGAGGAAGAGACACAAGATCCAAACGCAGAGCACGGCGAGAGAAGAGGAGAAATAGAAGATCGTTATATTCCTCAGCCCGAAAATCTTCGAAATGAGCGAAATAGGGAAAATCAGGAAAACATGCAACTCCAAGGGCCAAATGACCCAAATGCCAAGGAAGAATAATCCTACGCGGGAGAGAAGAATTGAGAAGAAACCGAGAGATCGAGGATGACATTGAGAGACACTACATTGAACAAGCGCGACTAGCTCGCGAGAGAGAAAGGCTAAGAGAAGAAATGGAAAATCAAGAGATGGAGGAAGCAATCCTAAGCAGAATAACCATGACAACCGCGAGAGAAGGAGGGAACAAAATCGTGCTAATAGAAATATTAATGAAGAGTATGAGAGGGTGCAAATGATGAGAGCTGATAGGCAGCCAAGAAGAGAGAACAACCGATATAATGGCGTGCGAATTAACGAAAGAGGCCAAGAAGAACGTCGCGAAGAAAGAAGAGGAGAAGATAATGAGCAGGAAGGTCAAAATAGGCACGAGCGAAGAAGGAGAGAAGCAGAGCTAAAAAGACCAATAGAATCAAATTCTGAGGCAAATGAACAAATCTTAAGAGAGCTAGCTGAAATGAGAGGATTACTGAACAATAGAAGGGAAGGAGGAAGGAGACAACTGGACGAAGCCATCGCAGAAGCCGCGAAGAACCCTTTCACGCTAGAAATACAGATGGGAGGAATACCTCCTAAGTGCAATCTACCTGCATTAACCAACATCTTTGATGGAACAACCTGCGCGATACAACATATTAAGGCTTACTTGAGATGTATGTTACAATGGGAGAACCATGATACCATATTGTGCAAATATTTTGCGTCAAGCTTAATAGGAGAAGCATTAAAGTGGTTTGAAAGCCTACCAAGGAATACAATTACATCATTTCACCATTTACAAGCCACATTCCCGGGAGCATACATAAGTAACAACTCTTCGCGACTGTGTATTGAGGATGTATTCGGGCCGAAACAAAGGATTGGCGAGAGCTTAAGACAGTTGACAGTAAGATGGAGAACCATGTGCAGCGAAATGGCAGGACGGGTTGAGGAGAGATATCTCATACTCTCATTTGTGAATGCTCTCTTCGCGACTAACTTGTTATACATTCAAATTTTTAGAATCAAAAATACAATCACGATGGCAGAATTGCGAGAATTACAGAAGAATATATTGCCTTAGAAGAAAGACAAAATGAAATGAATTCTTATCCCGTCGCGAACACGAACTCCAACGCCGCGAACGCAAGTTTGTTACCTCAATTCATCAATACAGTGGCGAGCACTTCGCAAGGACAGCAGGCAAGGAGGGCTGATGAGGGACATCGAAGGTAGTAGCCATGGGAAGCCATGATCAAGAAGAGTTTGAACGCGAAAGGAATTACTACAATCGTAACAAAGAATAATAAGATTCAGAGGCTAGATCATGTGCAAGAAACTTATGGCGGACGAAGGCAAAATAACCGTGGAGGGCAGAGAAGTCATAGAACAATATGGGAACAAATTAAGATGCCTCCACTGAATGCTAGCGTTGAAAAGATCTGGGAAGCTATACTTGTGATGGAAAATGTACCAAAGACCTTGGAATGTTGGGATGGAACCACCGCCAGAGATAGAAGCCATGAGTTTTGTTCTTACCATCGCTTCCATGGGCATCAAACAAACGATTGTAGAAACATAAAGAGAATTATTCTCAGATGATTGATCGTGGGAAGTCAATCACTTTCTAAGGGGGAAGAAACAGTCGACATTACCACCACCACCGAGATGCACATGAACAAAGTCGGCCGAAGGGAAAGGAAACATTTGTGATAGAAGTAGGAACAAAAGCCAAGAATTTGAACCGCAACTCCATTGTCCACTCCTATCGCACCATCGAAGATTTTCATGACAACGTGCTCAAGAGAGTCTTTGCGAGAGATGCTAATGATAAAGAAATTATGAGTCTGGCGAGATCAACGCAGCTAGAACAAAGGGCAATTGAAGACTATTTCTTTCTCTCGCAGATGAAGTGCCAAAAGGAAGAGAAACACATGATAGCCCGTTGGTTGTGAAACTAGAGATTAACCCGAAACCAAATGATGGAGAAGATGATGAGGCGTGTTTGCCGGGCGATCAACCGAATCTTAATCGACACCTAAGTTCAGTGAATATCCTCTTCTACCATACTTACAAGACGATGGGAGGAAAAGATGAGGATTTGATCCCCTCTACATACAAAATATATGGCTTTAACGGCACCGCAAACAAACCAAAGGGAGAGGTTCACATGAGAATACCTCTACAAGGATTATCAACTCGGTATTTTATTCTCGTGTGGTTGACGTGGAATCTCCATACAATGCGCTGATTGGGAGGCCGTGGCTTCATGAAATCTTGGGAGTCGCGTCAACGTATCATCAATGTATTAAATTCCCACATCCAAATGGCATTGGTATTATACAGGAGATTGGAAGGAGTCGCAACAATGTCATGAAGTAGATGTAGAAAGTCACGAAGAAAGGAATGTCAAAAGAAAAGGGTGGAAACAAAGATGTGAGAGATGAGCAGAGAAAGGAAAACTGATGGTGGATGCCATAGAAGTAAGGATCGAACATACCTCGCGAGGTGAATGCCTAGAGACAAGCAAATATTATGGTAACAAACAAGCAAAGGATATGAGGAGCAAAAGGCATAAGAAATGAATAAGCAACAAAAAACAGAGAAAAAATAGCAGTTGAAGTAATGATATGCGAGAATCTCGCAAGAGTAAAAATGAGAATTCGACTAAGAAAGAAAAGTGAAATACAACAAGTGAAAAGAACTGTGCGAATACTTCGCAAACAAATATCAGAAAATAATGAAACATGAATGATTGAATGATTTAACAAATATAAATGCGCAAATGAATGGGACGAACCTTTATGGCGTACACCCTAGTTCGCGAATAACATTTCGTAAGAGGCAAATGTAAGACCTAAAGTGCGTCATATAAGGGGGTATCTCTCGCCGTGGTTCAGGGGGAAGGTTACACCGCTCCTGAAGCCTGAACCATGTAAATTTGGGGCCCATGAAAGCCTATCCTAAGAGGTACCTTGGATTCCCAACTATATATGTAGGTTATACCCTGGTTGGGCGACCGAGGGTCTCTTCCTAGAGTCGTTGTATGCACAAGGCGCCGAGGTACACGGTTGAGCCGCAGTGCCCGGGATGGATGAACCTACCCCCGGCCATTCTTGGCAAGTCTTGGCATGCGTTGCACTCGCCCGAAGAAAACTCCACTTAGGGTGCAGCCTCGTAACCATAAACCGCTATAGGTATAAGGGATAAGAGATCGCGAAACAACTCGTTGTTGTTAAGACCGGATGGGAGGAGCTAGTCTTGTATGGCCGATGTTTCGCCTCCTTGAAGGGGCAACCGGGAGATGATAAGGGCGACACTCTCCATTAGGGGGGGTGTCAAAACAGACGCAAATGTCATGAGGCTTTGTTTTCGCAAGAAGACTTAGGCTTGTCATATTTGTGCAATGATCCTGCAGAGGCAATAATACTAACGCGAGGGTAAGGCGAGATCAATGGGTCTTTACATGAAAGTGTACTGACGTCCCCGCGATTTCGCCGCACGACGGCAATGTCATGGGGCTTTATGTTCGCAAGGATATTTAGGCCTGTCATATTGTCGCAATTAAAACATCCTGCAGAGGCAAAAATACTTGGAAAATGATAAGACAAGATCAATGGGTCTTTACATGCAAGTGTAAAGACGTCCTGCGATTTTGTCGCGATGAAAGGTGGCAGGGGAGGACCTCTAATTAGGGAGGTCTAACTCGGAAGACCACACAAAATGATAAGGCAAGGTCAATGGGCCTTTACATGAAAGTGTAGAGGCGGCCTGCGATCTTGTCGCAGCGAAAAGAGATAGAATTCTCGATTCATAAAGATACCGCGATCTCGTCGCGGTATACAATTAATAACCAACAAAATACTTGATGACAACTAAAATCTTCCATCTGAAGAAGAATACCAGGCAAAGTATGGGAATGGAAAAGATGAAATATTGCTATTCATCTTCTGATGAAAGAATTATACATCAATAATATCAAGGAAGAACTACCAAAAAAGGGGATTGAAGATTGAATTCAAAGGAGAAAAATCCAAGAAATATACAGAAATGTACAGATATTACAAGCAGAGAAAGAAAACGAAAAAAGTTATCTCTTTGGTGATTCTTCTTCTTCATCTGATTCTTCAGTCTGATTATTCTCATCGCCAGAATTTTCTTCTTCGCCAGCCTCGCTATCAGAAACGTCTGAGACAGGCAGATTCTCAGGAACCTTTTCAAGGAGCCAGGGATATGAATGCAGAGGGATATTGCGGTCCTTACAAACATACTCCATACCTCTGTTGCGAAAACGAACAGCATCATTGTTAAAATTCTCCACTGTCGTTAAAAATTGTTTCTTCAATTTTGAATATTTATTCTCGCGAAGGAGGAGATTCTTTGCGAGCTGTTCTTTTTCGGTTTCGAGTTCTTCAATTCTCGCTGGAAAATTCCCGGCGAGTTGTTCTTTCTCAGATTCAAGCTCTCTAATTCTAGCTTGAAGCCTCTTCTCGATTCTCGCAAATAAGTAACAACAAGTTAATAATTTACAAGCAATATTACGTAAGTAAGAAGTAGTAAGGTGTAATAAATAACCTTCTCTATCAGATATCATATCTTTAATCAAGGAAGTATGCTCGGCGTAAAGACTAACATCAACACCTAGGTTATTTCTGGCGTTATCTAAAACTTTCGCAGCCCAGGCGAATTCATCATCATTATTTATAACAAGGAGCGAACGAATCTGATCTTCTCGCTCACTAAGCAAAGAGTTCTGGCGAAGCAATTCATCTCGCTCAATTTGTAATTCAAGGAGAGATTTTTGAAAAGTCGCTAATGCCTGTGCACCATTGTTAGTAATGCGATCTTTATCATCTATATGGTCGCTAATTTTCTTCCTCAAAACTTTGATTTCTTTATTGGACTCAAGAAACATTCGTTTAAATTGGTTGGCAAAGACTTAAACCAGATCTATGTTCGATTTCTAAAAGACGATATTTGACCGAAGTTCATTTAATGAAAGGGAGTTAATTTTGTTTGATGAACTACTTAAAGAGTTGTTGAGGTGAGCGAGAAGAAGGTTATTATCCATAGGATCAGAAATGTATGGAGAAGAATAGCCTCATCGGAGAGATTATATACATCTCAAAGTAATAAGTCGTAGCAATAGGCGACCATTAAAATAAAAATAATAAAAGGAGGTAAAATTTTATACCATAAAGTTGCTGATTGGCATTTTGAAGAGAGGACACCTTATCCTTTTGGGAAGTAAGTTCGGTGTTTAACTTTTGAATTCTCTCGTCTTTCTCACGAGATGACGCAGCTTCGGTCTCTAATTCCTGAACCTTCTCGCTCAACCGCAAATTCTTCTTTTCAAGATTATTGCGCCTTCTCTCAAGGTCCGAGGCAACTACAAAGGAAGATCTTCCAACCTAGGAAAGGAGATAGAAAAGTCGTTAATACATATACAACAATATAAAGTCAATGGGGAGATATGATTGTATACATACCAAGGATCCAAGCGCATTCAAGAAGTCAGAGACATAGTTCTAGGACTCCATTGAAAGAATCATTGCCTTCCAGTAGAGTGGCATTGCACACGTTTGCGAGAGTCCCGCAAAGAGAAGCTAGGGGAGCATCTCCCATTCCTTGGAAAGAATCAGAGAAGATACTGGACAACTGACCCATAGAAGAACTAGTTAACAGGGTCCCTGTAGCGAGAGAGCGATTCGAATCATGGTCATCCTCATCAGAAGGCTCAGAGTTTGAGTTAAGGCGAGAGGAAGATTGAATCTTTCGCTTCTTAGTTAAGGGGGCAGAGGATTTACTCTTGCGAGCGACAGTTTTACCCTTACTTTTAGTCTTCGCAGCAATAGTTTTTTCAACTTCAACCTTCGCATACACATAAAGATAAGAAACAGAGGCAACAATACTGTTTTAAATAAGAAGAAAGGAAGTGATTCTTACTTCACTCGCAAGCGATCGAAGCAATGTCAGAGTATCCTCCGACGGATCATTTTTGTAGCTTCTTTTCAATCTGGCTATCTGAAAGATTTCACAAATTCAGCAATTACAGAAAGGAAATTACGAAAGTCAAGTTTAAAGTCGAAAACATACCTCTTTCTTCTTCTCAGGCCATTTGAATTCCCAAGGATGATATCCTCGCGAGATTCGCAGAAGAATATGCGAGCCCGCGATATAAGGACCATTTAAGATCAAGGGTACGACCCACCATTTCTCATCTTTGGAATGGCGAGGAGAGGAATTATTGCCTGGGTGCCAATCAATGTCTTGCATGAGTAATTTGTCTTCAGAGACATTATCATTTTTCTTCAAACGAACACCCCAAATGAGATCTCGCATTCACCATAGTTATCACTGAGTAATTTTCAAAGAAATTCTCCACAGTGTATTTCTCCACAAGCTATTTCCAAGTCTGCGAATTTGGGATTTCTGGCAGTGTTAGGGTATAAAGATCCTTTGCCCGCACCGCGGTTCGCGAACTCAAGCATCAGGCGAATACAATCGCCACTTAGTTGATAAACAGCCCGAGAGAATTTTTCATGGGCCAAAATTTCATAAAATAAAGGTAACTCAGGATCATACAAGGGAATAGGGAGTCCCGCGAGGAGCTGACCTAGCGAGACTATAATCCTCTGATCATTACATTGATGATCAGAGAAAAGATTTACGTAAAAGAATGGATGAGGGTTCTTGATCGTGAATGGTTGACAGAGTAAAACCCTTCTCGAGCAACTTCGTTGAACTTCTTCAAAAGGAGTTTTGTATCCACGACTGATGGAAGCCATCTATCAAGATGGGAATGAATGAAAGATCGGAGATCAAAACAAAGCTAGAAAGGTTGAAGAAAAGCTTTGCAGTAGCAGGAGCGCAAATTGCGGAAGGAGAGAGTCAAAGAAAGATTCCATAGAGAAACTAAAGAATGAAAAGGAGGGGAAAAGAAAACTATATATAGGGAAAAAGATCCTCGAGAAAACGAGGTCATTTAATGCGAAGAGACATGAACGGTCAAGAAAAAGTGGTTAGAAGAAACGTGTCAAGAGAAGGCATTAATAATCAAAATCCGTGTAAAAGTACAAAATCAAGATAAGCAATCATGGCAACAACATTGTAAAAATCTCATGGTACTCTTCCCCTCAGCAGAGAGATAAGAGACGATACTTCATATATATCTCAAAGAAGCTCCGAACTTCGCAAAAGAATAGAGGCAAGTACGTACTTTTCAAGTACAATATTCTTCTCGCTCGTTCCTTCATCAACAAAGATCAAAGACTACTAGGACAACGGATTTTTCCTTCAAGATCGCCCTTCAAGCAATATTCAAGGAAAAAGAGGCAAGATGTAGGATCATAATATCGCAATGCATAGGGCTCGCGAGATCAATAAACGACAAGCATCACGAGGGAGACGCAGAAACTAAAATAGACGACGCAATGGAAAACGACACACAAAACAACCGAAAGACATGGAACCCGGCGAGGGTAAAGAAGTGTCGCGAGATTGAATAGTTGTACACTGGCGACACTTCGCGAGACATTCCCGAAAATAAAGGATAGCTTAGCTGTCATCCACTATGTATTACCCTATATAAAGGGTCGAGTGAGTCTGTTGTAGAGGGAGATCTTTTTGGAATTGTTGCGCAAGTCATTAGGAGAGAGAAAGTTTAAGAGTGTTTTACTTGCTAAGTGTAATTCTATTCTTCCCCGTGTAGATAATTCATGAAATCA
Organism: Papaver armeniacum; assembly: GCA_023531295.1. NCBI lineage: Eukaryota > Viridiplantae > Streptophyta > Magnoliopsida > Ranunculales > Papaveraceae > Papaver > Papaver armeniacum. Next base: position 735,488 of record JAJJWW010015937.1, on the reverse strand, counting down.
ATCAATAAACATTCTCAATTATGCATCTTTCAATGGACTAATTAACCAAAATATAGTGAGGGGTGTAGTGTGGGAAAACCCGCTACTACACCTGCCGAGCGGCCATTGCATGTCCTTCAAGATCATCCTGACGAGGGTGGTTATGATGGCCTACCACCTTATCCATAGATAGAACCCATCCATTCTTTTTTGCACTTACTAAATACTAGCTTGAACGGACATTTAGTTTTCTTTGAGCACGCTGTGTTCTTCCTCGTCGTCTTTCCTTTATACACATAACCCTTCTTCTTGTGACTAACATTGGGATCTCCACTTCTCTCACAAACCATTTCAAAACGAGTTTGGCTTTCTTTTCCATTCAAAACTAATACGCACATGGCTTTCTTGGCATGTTCTCTAGCCCAATTCTTCGCATCAATAGTTTCATCAAAAACCAAATCATTGACATAGTGATTAGATGTATCTTCAAACAACATGCCAACCGGAGAAGGTTGATTATCCATTGGTATAGGTTGACATTCAATCTACAAGAAAAGGAACAACATCAATTGCAATCGAAATAAGTTCGGTTACAATATTATTTTATCGGGCTAATCAAACTCAAAGTTCGGTTGGTCAAGCAAGTTGACAACTAATCAAACTTTACGTACACTAAATCAAAAGTTTATTGTACGTAAGTTCGGTTAGGTAGTGGGTTGGTATGAAGTTTGCGAACTAACCGAACTCATGGACCCAAAAGTTCGGTTATATGATAATTTTATCGGTATAACCGAACTCGAGTTCGGTTTGCCAAGCAGTTGAGAGCTAACCGAACTTTACGTACACTAATTCAATATTTTATTGTACGTAAGTTCGGTTAGGTAGTGGGTTGGTATGAAGTTTGCGAACCAACCGAACTTATGGACCTAAGTTCGGTTATATGATTATTTTTCTGGAAAACCGAACTCAGAGTTCGGTTTGACAAATAAGTTCACAACTAACCGAACTTTACGTACACTTTGAAACAAAATTTTATTGTACGTAAGTTCGGTTAGATTAAGGGTTGGTATGAAGTTTGCGAACCAACCGAACTTTATACACTAATGTGAAATATTATTTTACGTAAGTTCGGTTAGTTATTGGTTGTGAACTAACCGAACTCATAGACCCTTAAGTTCGGTTACTTTACGACCAAACCGAACATAGCACTGTAATCCTATTTATAGAGTTCGGTTACTACTCCGTTAACCGAACTACAAAAAACCTCCATTAATGGAGAGTTCGGTAACCTGCGTGTTTAGAAAAAGTAACCGAACTACACTTTCAGATGAGTTCGGTTAGATGTTCTTCACACAAGGTAACCGAACAAGCACAAATCTACTCTAAAAATTCATTTTTTTGAAAATTTGGACCAATTCAACCAACATTACCTAAGTTTTGAGCATACCTCGGGTACCCCAATATTCTTCCTCCGGTTGTGGTTGGTAAAATCCATCGTTTTCACCATCTTGAAATTGGCTTTGGGGAAGAATACATTCACCATCTAAGAAATTATCCATATCCTGATCATTGTGAAGATTGACATATACTCTAGGGAGATGAAGGAGATGTAGATTCAGATGAGCTATCATCAATTGAATCATCAATTGAGTAGTCTAGATTAGTGAACTCAAAAAAATTTTATTTTCCATGGTTTTGTTCTTCAACTTCTCAAACTTCTCTCTCTCGATAATTCTACTTCTTTTAAAAATCCGATTTTTAAATCTCAAATCTTTATTCAAAATAATTTCACTAATCACACTAACTAATCATTAACCAAATATAATCGGAGGGTAGTTTTGGTATTAATATAAATATTTAGATAAGGGGTGACCTAGAATTACTTCTAATGTCTTACCCAAAATAAAACAATGGTCCCCAAAAAAAAGGCTGGTCCCCAAAAAACCGTTGTAAGTAAAGGTAATGACCTCTTTTTCTTATTAAAAAAAAGGAATTTCACAAAATGGGTCACCAAAGCACCCACCCATCAGAATTAATTAAGGAGGAGACCACCTCTCAAAGTGGTGGGGAGTGGGGACTGGGGATTAATTAAGGCTACTTTGGTCTGGAAAAAAGTAAAAAGTATTTTTAAACTAGTATGGAGAATGTCTCAGAAACAATTTTCTCATAAAATTCTAAACAATCCAGAAACGATGATGATCTTCATTTGATACTAGTATCTAAACGAAGAAGCTGAAGAATAATTGTATTCGGAGGTAATCCCCGGATTTAAAGAAATTTTTTATATTTTGCACTCCTATTTCTCCCATTATCACTATGTTTTTCTTACTACTTTTATTTTGCATATAGATCTCTGAATTTGAAACCTGGTGTTAATGTCCTCTTTCATGTAAATGGATTCATCTTAGGTTCAAATTTCTTTTCCTAGACACCCATTTCAGGAAATTTATGTCTAACACAGCTAACCATTAGCTGAACTGGTAATAAGGTTTGAATTTTTCATTAGACTTGACAACCTGATTTTCCACTAACAATACTGAAAATTTCTGAGAATTTGTAACTTATTTAGTAGTCTGCATTTCAGAAAAGTGGAAAATTTTGATTCTCATAAGCTATTTTTGTTGTTAGGCCTTTCACTAATAATGCTCCTTTCAGCAATCGCTACTATAGTACTGTAATTCTGATAAATTCTTATTGTGTTTCTATCATGGTGGGTGGGGTGAACTCAATTATCTTGTTATGTATAATCAATCATAGATAGTTGCAACTTGGCCAAATTTGTTTAGTTATGAACCGTCCACGACATATAGTTTCGATTGCTTGATTCGCTTTTTATGCTTTTGCAATCTACTGTTTGATTGTTTGAAGCTGGCTATTAGAGTGACATTAACACAGCATTAAGTGCCCCTTTAAATAGTTGTTCCATATGAGAAATGGATGATTGAATGTTTATGGGTTCAACGAGCTTATTGATCGATTGTACTCTAGCTGCAAATAGTATATATTCATTTATAGACAAGCCTGACACTCTCATCGTTCTACTATCCACTCCATTCTACAACATGAGCATGGATTTTGTTATTCAGTTTATATTGTTACTAATGCATATAACTTGTATGACTTGAGCACCAGCAACTAGTAGTCTATTTGAGTTCAGAGACAGTTAATGACAGTATAAATTGAATGATCAATGATATACAGTTCCATAATGTTTGTTTTCCAGGTACTTGTCAACCGAAACTCCTTCCTTGAACTCATCTAATGGCTCATGTTGATGCAACAAACACTGTAACTGCTGTGTTAGTAGAACCTTCTTCCCAACCCAACAAAGTAGGTTCTGCCAATAGAAGGATTCGGCGGTGTGTAAGTGCCCCTACTGATTTCATTCCTCAAGAAAAGGATGATAGCTCAGTTCCTCGTAACCAATCGGTTTTCTCTAATCTACTACACCCTAGTTGCAGACAGGCATCATTGATTCTTGCTCTGTATCTTGTCCTAGGAGCCATTTGCTTCTCCCTAGTCAAAGATCAGATCAAAGGTCAGAAAACAAATAGGATCCTTGACGCCATATATTTTTGCATTGTAACAATGACCACAGTTGGATACGGAGATCTTGTTCCAAATAGCGTTCCCACAAAATTACTGGCCTGCGCCTTTGTCTTCACAGGAATGGCTCTTGTCGGGTTTTTTCTTAGCAAGTCAGCAGACTACCTTGTAGAGAAGCAGGAAGCATTGTTGGTTAAATGCTTACACATCAATAGAAAAGTAGGTGCACTTGAGCTTTTGAAGGAACTAAAAACTAACAGAGTAAAATACAAGTTCTTTATAAATTTAGGATTACTTTTGTTGCTTATTGCTGTTGGTACGATTTTCTTGATAAGAGTTGAGAAATTAAGCTTCGTTGATGCCTTCTATTGTGTCTGTTCCACCATAACAACTCTAGGTTATGGTGACAAGAGCTTCTCAACCAAAGCAGGGCGCATTTTTGCTGTCTTCTGGATATTGACTAGTACCATTTGTTTGGGTTTGTTTTTCCTCCACCTTGCCGAACTGACTAGTGAGCGTAAACAACGGTCAATAGTTAAATTGGTCCTTACACGAAAGATGACTCACGTCGATCTCGAGGCAGCAGACTTTGATCGTGATAGGGTCGTAAGGTAAGTTTCTTATGCTATTCAATGCTTACAAATCCCTAATGCAAAGAAATTGATTCAAAGAACTTCCATCAATGTGTTTTCTTTGATTGTGGATTAATGGTTACTTTCTATATTTTCCTCTGGACAGTGCTACGGAATTCATTCTATATAAGCTCAAGGAGATGGGGAAAATACAGCAGGAAGATATTGTACCTTTGATGAAGGAATTTGAGGAACTCGATGTTGATCAATCTGGAATGATTTCAACATCTGATATAACACTTAAATATATGGAGAGCAACTGACAAATGCCATCTGATTTTTGTTTTGTACGTGGATAGTTTCTGAACTGAGTTTGTGTATACACTAGTGACATCGATGATATATCCTTCTTTACTCTGGGGCAGAAAATAATTGTGTTGCACTCGTCTTATTCAAGAAGGCGGCTTCATTCCAGAAAACAAGGAGGGGAAAAAATAAGCAGCAGACTTGAGAACCAACCAACTTCTAACATGGCAGAAATGCAAGTTTGTATGTTCCTTTCGGAAAATGCATAATTGTGTAAGATTGTACATTTGATTGAGTTGACTGGCAGTTACGAATTATAACAACTAATATTTATAGATGAATTATCACTTGTAGCGGCAAAGTGTGGATTTCTGGTGAGGTTGCTATTCTGCACTGGTGCCTGCCCTTTGCCCTTTAGAAGGTGTTTTGCAAAAAAATATTGGGTTAACACTACCCGATTAAATGAAATGAAAATAATAAACTTTCCTTCAAATCTTCCTTCAAAGTTTAGAATTGGATTTATTTTATTTTTGTTTGAAGAATTTTCTGGGGTGTTTCTTCTTCCGGGAGAATGAGAAGAACCGATTTTTCACCAGCTAATTCCTTCCTAACTCAGTTTGGTTGGAGTCGGACGATTCATACATTCAGCAGTGTTACAGTAACTCACACAACCGTCTTTATGTTATTTTCGAAAAATGTGTGTAAGTTTGTTTATTACGTGTGTAAATTTTTTTATTACAGGATACATGTGGTGTGAGAGTTCTTATTGTGTAAGTTCCTACGCCAAAAGTTTGAAGCAACCACCCGAATTATGGTCCCTTTCAGGACATCCGATTAAAAAAACTACGCTTGGAAAATACTTGAAAAACATTTTACTATACTGTAAAAAAAAATTCACCTTTTCATTTTTGGCTATTAACAATGATTTTGTCAAATACAGTATAAATTCGTAACTCCTCCTATAACTCCTTTGTGATGCGGGAGTCGGGATTTCGTTTTGTACCATTGTATTCTACAAGTATCAAAATGGTTCACCAAAATTCATATAATTGGGACGACCAAGAGAGTCCCTTTTAGTGTTCAACGGGGAGCCAAAATGTTGTCCGTTTGTAACGCTTTTTTTTTTTTTTTTTTTTAATCGCAAAAATTGAACGCCCATTAGTTTTCTTTCCACGAAATTGGATCGACAATAGGATAGTCATCAACCACGACTACGGTTAGCCACGGTCAAACGATCGGAAGTCGAACCGATTGATGGTATTTCCGGCGTGAAAATGGAAAAAAAACCGTCACCTATACTTTTAATTTTAATCTTGACCGTTGATTACCAACAAAATTCGGCCATCGGATCTAAAGCAGCTGTTGTTATTTCAAAATTGTTATAAATAAATGTTACAAAATTGTTACATAATAAGTATTACGTAAATATTACACTTATAATTGTTATTCAAAAATTGTTACAAAAGTTGTTGCAAAACTGCTACAAAAACTGTCACAAAAAAGACCCCCTACAATCCACGGAAGTCGCTTCCAAACTTCGGTCGTCCCCGCACTGCTGCAGTGATAATCTAGTATGCATCCGTTAGATTTAGTATAACATGGCCCTGATACAAACATAAGCCCAACCTGGAAATTGATCTGTTTTGTCGTAGAAAAATTTTAAATTAGCAATCTAAAACTAAATCGATAAATCAGCACGAAAATAAAATAAAATAACAAGAGATGGAGTAGAAGTTTTCATCTTTAATGATCTTTTTCGCTGCACTTTGTTGAATCTATTTATCAATCTCATTGCCAACATCTCAATAAATTTTGGGGTCTTTATATATTTTTTTTTTATCCGCATTGACTTTCAAGAAATGATTTGTGATGCATGTATATATATAGTGTGGTGTGTGCAAAATGCATGAAACAAAACTAACATAAACGTATGTCTGTTCAGACTTATGATTGCAAATCGAATGGCTGTGATCATACTTTTTGTAGAAATTTGCATAGTTCAACCTAAATTTATTAACCACAAACCACATGGTCCGCAAGAATATAATGTTCGTTAGTTAGCTTTTTCAGTAATCAATTCGGACAACAGAGTCGCTCTTAGGTCATTTCCTATGCACCTAGCAAATGATAGGATCAGCCACTTTTGCACTCAATATGGATATGGAAAAGTGGCAAACATAATTGGCTAATCATGTATCTCTTCAAACCTCAATTTTATGGAGGTAAATTTATTTATTTTTGGTCAATCAACATATTTCAATTCATTCAAATCAAAATACTGATTACATGATCGCTTACAAGAATAACAAAAACATCAAAATACAAGATGATTAAACCCCTAACACAATTAAAGATACGAATTACAAGTATATCGCGAAGAGAAAGAGCGATAAACCGTAAAGATACCCAATTTTTGTTTATGTAGTAGGGAAAAATGATGGTATTATCCGGAATCAATCCCGACCATTTAATATGATTTTCTTCTTCTTTGATAAGAGATGCTCCTGAAAGAAAGGAGTACTTTTCCCGTAATCTTGTATACCCAAATGAACCTGGATGCCCTAAATCTATTATGTTGAAAATATATTCAAAGCGATACCGTGTTGAATGATTGATGTTTTTGCCGTAATCTTGTAATTTAATAAAGTATAGGTTTTTGCATCCCATCCTTCCTTCAAAAAAAAAAAAACAAAAAAAAACTAGAGAGTAACCGAGATTGTAAATATCTCAACCCTTGACTTTACTCCATTCAAGACTTTATCATCACGTGTTGTAAAGCCGATGTCGTTTTATTTATTTTACATTCTTTCAGAGATAGAAGAAACCTTTCAAACCCTAGATTGAAATTGAATATGTTTCTCATTGTCTTTTTCATAGAAACTTTCTAAACCTAGAATGTAAACCGAAATGATGAGACAAACGAGTTTCTCTAATCGACACCAGCACAAAAAATACTAAACCAATTAACCAGCGGGAAAAAAAACAAGAGAAGATGTAAAAGTTTTCATCATTAGTGATGTTATCTATCAAACTTCGCTGAACCCATATTTCAATTTTCACCAACATCTCAATAAATTTTGGGTTCTTATAAAAATTTCTTTTTGTAATCTGCATTGAACTTACAAGAAATGATTTATAATGCATGTATATATATATTGTGGTATGTGCAAAAAGTATGAAACAAAACTGACATAAATGTGTGTCTGTTTAAACTTATGATTGCAAATGGAATGATTTTGATCATACTTTTTGTAGAAATTTTCATAGTCCAGCATAAATATTTCTCGTGAACTGACTGAGCAATCTAAATTTCAAGTTATCTAAGCTATGAAATCAACTCACTGGAAATATCTAGCTCGAGTATCTAAATCTGAAGGCCAAAATATAAGACCACGAGTAACGATCAACCTAAAGAAATTATTCAGGTCGATAAAATATTTTATTGCGAAAGACAAGGAATAAAATAAAACTAAATCAAACAGTATAGACTGAAAGACTAAGGTCTAACTTCAGTATGTCAAAATACTAGGGTAAATAACCTAGGTCGAGAGACTGAAAAGTCAAACGACGTAGACTGAAAAGATTAAAAATACTAAAGGTCGAAGAGACCAAAGTCTAACTCAGAGGAAAGTCAAGTGGCTAACTCATAACCTGAGAAACAAAATCTATTATAGATCGATATCACTCAAGTTATCCCATGTCGAGCATTTAAGCTAAAAAGGGAAAGGCTAAAGAGCCTGGCATTTAACTAAGGCATTAAAATTCTATAAAGGAAAATTGCCAAAAATTAATTGATGAAAAATTTCATCTAAAATCTTTAAACTGATAATCAAGAGCTCAAACTTTGAATCTTGCATAAATCAAAAAGGGTGAATAGCAAAAAGAGTGCAAATGTCAATACAAAATAAACACCAAAATCTCTAATAAACTTTAAAAGATACACAACTGAAATCCTTAACGGGATAACGACAGATTACAACAAGTTTAATGCCCAGTGCAATATCGGGAAGAGCCTGAAATGTTGGAATTGAAGCTGAAGCGATTCGGGCATTGGAAGCTCGAGCCCGAGCTGATGCCAAAGACTCATTAGCGTGCAAGAATGAGTTTGTCTAAATCCTCATTTTCGGAATTAATCTTATTTAACTCAGCCTTCAGAGTTTCCATCTCTCCTTCTAATGGTAACTCGATTCTTTGAACTTGAAGGAGGTAGGGGAAGACCAGATATTAATTTTCTTTGGATGTCCGACAGGGTACCAGTCAAGTATTTACTCTCAGTCTCCAAAAACAGGATTTGAGAATCTTTAGCCATAATTGTTTTGCCATGATCAATCTTTGAAAGCTCAACATCATTCTTAGCTTTCAATATCTTAGTTTCAGGATCCATTAACTCCTTATTTTCAAAGGTCATGGATCTTAAACTTAGAATCTTAGCAATATTTTCTTGCAGCATACCAAGCTCAGCGTCTGTCACCTAACTATGAAGCATCATGCTGGAAAGAGAATCGATTGTCTGCAAATATCAAAATTGTTATCTACTGGGAAAAAAAGTGTTTTAACTGAAACATATAAAAATCTCATCTTACCTTGAAATGAACCTTGCTAACAAGGTTTGGACTCTTGAAGAGTTAAATCCTTGACATTGAGAATGTCATTAATTCAAGGGAAGTTAACCAAATCTTTGAAAGGAAAATGTTCCTCAAATAATGAATCTGCTAAGTTGAACTCGGAGAAAAAATCTCCCTGTAATTTTTTTAACTCAACTTTATTAACAGGAGTTAGTCAATTGAGATTTGTGGAGATGTTGAAAGAATTTTAGAGACTTCTAAAATCTCTTGTTAGTCAATAGAGATTTCTTCAAAATCTCAAACAATCTCTGTTATTGGATTGTGACTTTCTAAAAGTCTTCATAATTCTCTGTTATTGGATTTGAAATTTGAAATCAATGATTTATGGTTTTGAGAGACTTGTAGAGACTTTTATTACAAAACATACCTTATATGGCTAAAAAAAAGTCTCACCTAACAGGGGGTTAGTCAATTGGGATTAGTAGAGACATTCAGGACTTTTTATGCAAGAGATTTTGGGTGACTCTCCGCGAGTTTAGAGATTTTGAGAGACTCTCTAAATAATTTTCAAGGAATTATGGTGATTCATTGAGACAATAAAACATATATGAATTTCACCTTACACACATGAGACAAACAATATATTATTTTATTTTACAAAATGAATATATGAATATTTCAATGAAAATGTAATAGTCCATGCATGGCTAACATAAACTGTAACCATTTTTCCAATAAAATCAAAATGAGACGAACAGAAGGGATTTGAATCCACTACACCAAATCAGGAATTTTGTCACAGGCTATACCTGTTACTTATTAAATTTGTAACGGGTATAGCTTTGTGACAATTAGGCCGTTATTAATAATTGTGATGGCGTTTTGTGACGGTTTTATACGTGACAATCGCCGGATACGATCACATTTAAAAAGCGTTACAATAATTAATAGTCACAATTGACCTAATTTTATGATTGCGACACGTGTCATATTTGTCACATTTATCTTAACGGTTTTAATCTGTTACACCATCACTACAACAATTGGCCGAGGACACGTGTCCCCTTTCGTCACGGTTATCGTAACACATATAAGTGTTACAAAAATTTAGCAATGACTACTTTAGAGACACTGTCTTTTTTATCCCGATTCTTGTAACATTTAAATCAAGTACTTTCATTTATAACAACACGGTGATGGTGACACGTGTTCTCTTTTGTCACAATTTCTTGTCACAGTTAACCGTGACAATTTTCTAATAACAAATAAAAAAAATATGGGGAGCCCAGGTCATTATGATGGACCTGGGCTTCCAGTTTTAAGGCCTGCAGCACAAGTCACCGTCATGGACCTGGACTTCCGTTTACGAGGGGATGTAATACAATTTAACTTTTGAAACACGGGCACCGCAATACATATATTCTCAATTTACCATTTACTTGAGATCCATGCATTCTCAATTTGTTTGAAATTCATACATTTCTCAATTTGGCAATCCAATCTGTTATTATCCACATCTACGCTCCAAACGATCTTGAGATATCATTCTCTTCATGAATCCTACACAAAACACGCTGAGAGATCAGTTCAGTAACAATTTAACAATGCCAACATGGAACACAAAGAGAACGAAACAATAGACCAACTTATCAAGATATTTCAGAAACGATAATTATTCTATTTTAAGCAAGACATTATGTGCTATTCAGGTGAGGTTCAGTTATGAGAGTATACTATACATACAAGCTAACCATTATGTGTTATGAGTATAGTATACCTAAAAGCTAACCAACAAGGAACACAAAGAGAACGAAACACATCCAGGGAAACAACAAGATCTAGGGGTTAAGGAGACAACAAATGGATTAAGATTTCTAGTAGATAAGAATTAGGCCGCATTCGAGTGAGTAAAGGAATGCATTACTTAATTGAGTGTATTTTTCTAGTTGTGAGTATATAAAAGGTTGTGATGCTGATGTTATAGCAACGGAAACACTTATATCAGCTTAATGGGGTTGACTATGTTCATAACAGTCATACGCGTACAAGTACTAAATGAGTCGCATAATAATAGAGGCCTACTACAGGGGAGTAAATGATACCTCTATCGCATCAACCGTGTATCCGGAAAGAACGGAAATCCAAATAATTAAAACACCTAGCCATCGATTGCTTCCTATAGCGTTATCTCGGGGCCTCACCATCGTCCGGACTCTTCTTCCTTTTGCTCCTCTTCTACCTACGAAAATTTCATGTGGCATATATTAGAGATTGCATCTTCAATAGTATAGATAGTTCTCTTCATTAATATTCCATGCATAATTTTCACCGAAAATATAGCTGATTAGTATTACAAAACAAAAAAACTCGAACATCTTTTCACTTATAAACGGCCTGTTAGATAATCTCACCTCTTCGACATGAGTAGGCTTATAAAGATTGTCCTGAATCTTCAATTGTAAAAAGAGGTAGCTAGTAGTCTTTATCATTACTGATCCACACTAACCACCTTTCTTACCATCGGCACATGCAAAGAAGTCGACATTTTCAAAGACTAAATTAATGCTCAATCTGAAATTCTTTTACAAACCTAACAAAAAAAGTTCAAAATTATTCATACGGTCTAGAATTTTACCCCGAGACTTCACCATTTATGTCTTTGATCGCTAACTAACTCGCTCAATTGAGAAGCAAGGTTCACCATCAATTCATTGTTGAGAATCTTCCATATACAATCTAGATGTCCAAACTCACTTTGAAGCTTTAAACCACCGACGGATATGCTCTATCTCATACTACACCATTTGCGGGATTATGGACAGTCATCATTACCACTGACGGGATATGCTCTAGCTTTAAACCAATGAGCTCCATAACCGTTTGATTTTTTAATCGGACAATCATCATTACCCGAAGCTTCGATTTTCCTCATCGCTTCTGCAAATCAACAATGATATAAATATTTAATATTCTAAAGTTATACCACATTCAGGAACTATGATATCTAGCACCATGTCGGTAAGTACATCAAAGAATAACAAAGTTTAAAGGATCCCAGCAATACCTTAATATGGAGAACTCCATCAAACTGAAAGAATTTCATTTCAATATCTGCACGAATTTTCATTGGTTGCGGAGTCATACGCCTTTTGACGTTCTTAATAAAAGCATATTCAACCTCCTCTGTCAGTGCAAGTAACACTTCAATCACCTATAATCAAGGATTGAAAGTTTCCATCAGTTTCAAAATCAACAATAATGAATTCAAGCAAATTCCAGTCGAACTAGCTTTACCTCTTCTCCATCAGGGCCAACTTCTTTAACCGAAGGTTCCAACCAACTCCTTATCACCCTTCATTATTACCCATATCTTTGATCCTATGCACCGACCAATCAACTCACGAAATGCACACCAACCAAATTATGTTACCTTTCGAAGATTATAAATGCGACAACAATTAACGAGTTATGCTTATATTCCAATGTATGAGAGGGAATATACCCAATGGGAGTTAGGCAAGAGTAGCTTCAAGTCTGCAGGTATGTACACTATGACCGAATCTATGACTACATCTCCAACTATGGATTGAGAAACGGACTCTAGATGGACTTTGTTTTCATATGGCTTCACACCAACCAAAATGCAATGAAATCAAGCTCAATATGACTAATATCTCAAAGACACATACAAGATACACCGAAAGAAATACAACCAAACCAATTCTCGTTATACATTAACTTGTAAATCCACCAAAACTCCATCACCTCTAACATTATACAAACAAGCTCAGTAAAAAATATACCTTTACACCCGAGATCTAGGCACTAGTAGATTCATGCTTTGCAAGTATCCTGAAAACCATAAAAGCCAATAAAATTAGGCTTCCATTTTCTTCATAATCAAAACCAATACACTGACACTAAATCAAATCAATAACAAAATCCAAAGACCTAACCTATAAAATTTTCTTTTATTGAAGCTAAAAAAAAAAAAAACGATACGAAAAATTAAAGAGGAACAAAAACAAATAAAAAATCCATATCAACAACCCATTTCTTCATTAGTCATTAACATGAAGCAAGAAAATACTAAGAGAACATAAGGAAAAAAAAATCATAACAAAAGCTTCATAAATCAACAAAGAGAATACTTGAAAAAAGACTACAAACCAATAACTTAAAACACTAATACCTTCATAATCGATAGTAACTTCCATGATTTTGTAAATCTGGATATCAAAAACAAACACGAGTATAAATTTCATAGATCTGGAAATGGAAAAGACGTATCAAAATGAACATAAAGGTTGGCAACCTATCTCCTCTTCTTCGTCAATATACATAGAAATCCTGTTATCTCTAACACCGATGAAGTTAGGGTTTCTATTTTCTTCTTCATCTTCAAATAATTTCATGAAATTATTCAGAGAAAACAAACAATAATTTCATGAAATTATAAATAGATTCGAAGAGAAGTAGACCGGGAGTAATAACTCTACTTCGATTTAGTGTCTTAGGGTTTCAATCGAAATAGAAGTTTCCACTTTTCTTCTTCATCTTCAATCAATTTCATGAAATTATTCGAGAGAAAACAATAATTATTTCATGAAATTAAAAAGAGACTCGAAGAAAACTAGATCGAGAGCAATAATTCTACTTCGATAGTGCTAGGGTTTCACTCGACCCGATTTGGTGTGTTAGGTCTTGATCGAAAAGTAAGTGTCCTAGGGTTTGATCGAACGAGAGAAGAAGGGAGGGAGAGGCGGAGAAGGAGAGACATTTTAGGTTTTAGTTTCATTTTCTCTCTCATCTAACCTCATATAGACCACTCTAATTACAGTGCAGTAGAGCTGGATGATTATTCTCTTCGACACCCATTTGATTGGTTCCAAAATCTAATGGTCAACTTCTAACCACGTGTCACAAACAAATTCATTGGACGTCTCTCTATGTTTTAAATTAGGTGGTGCATTTTTCTCACTTGGATGAATCAAGAAACATCTGGATGAAGTGGAGACGAAATATATCGCTTTGAACATCTCGGGTTCAAGATTACTAGAGTTGGACCTGAGTTTCTCATTTGGATGAAGTGAAGAATAAAAATATCATATGTGAGTATCCTAGGTTCAAGATTACTAAAGTTAGACTTGAGTTTCTCATTCGGGTGAACTGGAGAAGAAATATATCGATTCGAAAACATCCCATGTTAAGATTACTAAAGTTAGACCCGAGTTTCTCATTCGGGTGAATCAAAAAGAAATATATTATATTTGAACATCCCGAGTTCAAAGATTACTAGAGTTAGACCCAAGTTTCTTATTTGGATGAACTGGAGACGAAATATATCGAGTTTTGAACATCCCGGAGTTCGAAGACTAATAGAGTTAGACACGAGTTTCTCATTTGGATGAGTTTGAAGAAGAAATTTATCGATTTTGAACATCCCGGGTTCGAAGATTACTAGAATTAGACCTGAGTTTCTCGTTTGGATGAACTGAAGAAGAAATATATCATATTTGAGCATCCTAGGTTCGAAGTTACTAGAGTTAGACCTGAGTTTCTCACTTGGATGAATCAAGAAGAAACATATCGAGTTTTGAGCATCCTAGGTTCGAAGATTAATAGAGTTAGACACGAGTTTCTCATTCGGATGAACTAAAGAAGGAATATATCGGTTTGAGGATTTTAGGTTCGAAGATTAATAGAGTTAGACACAGTTTCTCATTCGGAAGAACTGGAGAAGAAATATATCATATTCGAACATCTCTAGTTAAGATTACTAAAGTTAGACTCGAGTTTATCATTCATGTGAACTAGAAAAGAAATATATTATACTTGAACATCCCGAGTTCAAAGATTACTGGAGTTAGACCCAAGTTTCTCATTTGGATGAACTGGAGACGAAATATATCGGGTTTTGAACATCCCAGTTCGAAGATTACTAGAGTTAGACCTGAGTTTCTCCTTTGGATGAATCAAGAAGAAATTTATCGATTTTGAACATCCCGGGTTCGAAGATTACAAAGAGTTAGACCTCGAGTTTCTCATTTGGATGAATCAAGGAGAAATATATCATATTTGAGCATCCTAGGTTTGAAGATTACTAGAGTTAGACTGAGTTTCTCATTTGGATGAATCAAGAAGGAATATATGAAGTTCGGTGTCCATTCGAACTTCAAATTCGGTATAACGACTTACAAACTATGAACCAATAAGCTCTTAGAGGGTTCTGACTTCAAACATAGCATGATATATCATCCAAATCGATAAATATGAAGCTCAGTGTCGATTTGAGATCGAAACCTGGCTGCGAGTTGATTACTATAAGTCAGAAACTTGGTAAGAACGACGAATCCATCCATTTACAGGTAAGATTTCATCGAGATATTCTACGAAACCTTAAAAAAATCCTATTTCTGCATATTGTATGCAAACCAGGCACCGTGATCGAAACCCGACCGCGAGTTGACTACTCTAAGTTAGAAACTTGGTAAGAACGACGAATCCATCCATTTACAGGAAAGATTCCTTCGGAATATTCTACGAAACCTTAAAGAAACCCTATTTTTGCATATTGTATGCGTACAGGATCCGAGATCGAAACCCGGCCGCGAGTTGACTACTCTAAGTCGAAACTTCGTAAGAACGACGAATCCATCCATTTACAGGTAAGATTCCTTCAAGATATTCTACGAAACCTTAAAGAAACCCTATTTCTGCATATTGTATGCAAACCAGGCACCGTGATCGAAACCCGACCGCGAGTTGACTACTCTAAGTTAGAAACTTGGTAAGAACGACGAATCCATCCATTTACAGGTACGAAACCTTAAACAAACCCTATTTCTGCATATTGCATGTAAACCAGGCTCCGAGATCGAAACCTGGCTGCGAGTTGACTACTCTAAGTCAGAAACTTGGTAAGAACGACGAATCCATCCATTTACAGGTAAGATTTCTTCGAGATATTCTACGAAACCTTAAAAAAACCAATTTACTCGCATATTGTATGCGTACCCGGATCCGAGATCGAAACCTCGGCCGCGAGTTGACTACTCTAAGTCGAAACTTCGTAAGAACGACGAATCCATCCATTTACGGGTAAGATTCCTTCTAATATTCTACGAAACCTTAAAGAAACCCTATTTTCGCATATTGTATGCGTACCAGGATCCGAGATCGAAACCCGCCGCGAGTTGACTACTCTAAGTCGAAACTTCGTAAGAACGACGAATCCATCCATTTACAGGGTAAGATTCCTTCTAATATTCTACGAAACCTTAAAGAAACCCTATTTCGCATATTGTATGCAAACCGGCACCGTGATCGAAACCCGACCGCGAGTTGACTACTCTAAGTTAGAAACTTGGTAAGAACGACGAATCCATCCATTTACTGGTGCGAAACCTTAAACAAACCCTATTTACGCATATTGCATGTAAACCAGCTCCGAGATCGAAACACAGGTCATGAGTTGACTACTCTAAGTCGAAACTTGGTAAGAACGACGAATCCATCCATTTACAGTAAGATTTCTTCGAGATATTCTACGAAACCTTAAAAACCCAATTTCGCATATTGTATGCGTACTGTGATCCGAGATCGAAACCGGCCGCGAGTTGACTACTCTAAGTCGAAACTTCGTAAAGAACGACTTAATCCATCCATTTACGGGTAAGATTCCTTCGGAATATTCTACGAAACCTTAAAGAAACCCTATTTCTGCATATTGTATGCAAACCAGGCACCGTGATCGAAACCCGACCGCGAGTTGACTACTCTAAGTTAGAAACTTGGTAAGAATGACGAATCCATCCATTTACAGGTAAGATTCCTTCAAGATATTCTACGAAACCTTAAAAAAAACCCTATTTCTGTATATTGTATGCGTACCGGGATCCGAGATCGAAACCTCGGCCGCGAGTTGACTACTTTAAGTCGAAATTCGGTAAGAACGACGAATTCATCCATTTACGAAAAAGATTCCTTCGAGATATACTACGAAACCTTAAAAAAACCCTATTTCTGCATATTGTATGCGTACCAGGATCCGAAATATATCTGAATTGAACATCACATGTTCAAAGATTACTAAACTTAGACTCGAGTTTCTCGTTCGGTGAACTGGAGACGAAATATATCTAATTGAACATCACAAAGTTCAAATATTACTAGAGGTACAATCGAGTTTCTCTTTCGGATGAACTGGAGACGAAATATATCAGAATTGAACATCATAGGTTCAAATATATCGGATAAACTGTGAAAATGACCATATTACCCTTATTGGAAAAGTGCAATAAATATTATGGAGACTGTGAAAATGACCATACTACCCTTATCGGAAATAAGTAAATTATTCTTAGAGATTGTGAAAATGACCATATTACCCTTATTGGAAAAATGCAATAAATATTATGGAGACTGTGAAAATGACCATACTACCCTTATCAAAAATAAGTAAAGTAAATATTGCAGATTGTAAAAATGACCATATTACCCTTATTGGAAAAAAAGTGCAATAAATATTATGGAGAATGTGAAAATGACGATACTACCCTTATCAGAAATAGGTAAAGTAATTCTTATAGACTGTGGAAATGACCATATTACCCTTATTGGAAAAAAATGTAATAAAAATTATGTAGACTATGAAAATGACCATACTACCCTTATCGGAAATAAGTAAAGTAATTCTTACAGATCGTGAAAAAATGACCCTATTACCCTTATTGGAAAAAAATGCAATAAATATTATGTAGAAGTTCCCAACATTTATTTAGTTTTCCCATAGCAACACGTTTACCCTTTTCGACAAATCAAATACGCGTTTGAATTCTTTTTGGCGGCAGTTTTGCTCTTTTTGCCGCCACTTGAGGAAAGTTACCTCCCCACTTATTAATCTTTGACTCTAGGTCGGCCATTGCGAACCTGACAGCTGGAATCGAGTGAGAATTTCAACTGGCAGCTGGCAAGGTGATTTATTAAAAGGAAAAAAAATTGGCTTGGTGGCGTGAATGTCAGAACCGACAGCTAGCCAGATAATTTATTTAGTAAAAAGAAAGAAAGAAAATTTGGTTGGTGGTGGAGATTCGAACCCACCATCGGTGGTACAAGTTGACAATACTGAACCACCAAGCCAACACCAGAGCCACGTTGTATAATATGATGCTTAACTTTATATAAAGTGCAATTTCTTACACGTTACTCAAAACAATTTTGTATCTAATACATCACTTCTCTGCAACCAAGGATTCATCCCATACGTTGAACAAAGTCCAGCAGCACAGTAGCACACATGGAGAAAATAAGCAATTTAAAATTGGGTTTGCTCTTGCAAAAACTATTATTATAGAGCTTGGATACCAACAGGTTTGCTATAAGAAATAATTGTGCGCTCTGCCTAGCTTAAGTCCAACGCCATTCCATTGCAGTGAGAATACAATTAGCCTCACTTACTGACCTCGTAGAGAACTGCAACAATTTGTCTCTGCAAAAACTTCTGTTTTTGGAGTAGAAAATGATGCCACCACCTGCAAAATTTGGTTGTTTCATATGAAAAGCCTCAAAAATACAATAAAACAATCCTTAAGAAGACGGGACATTGCATACATTACAAGGCATTCAATTATTCAAGTTTATTCAGTATAGGACAGCCATGGGATACTGCGTGCAAGGAGCTATCAGTAAGCTTGAGGCTTTTGCTAAGATCCAACTCTATAAGGTGGGTTAGCATTCCAAGTTGCTAAATGACTTTTGTTGATTTTATTAAAAAATAATTGTAGACAAACCTTATAATTTTGATTGCGAGAGCTGCAGGCATTCAACACTAAAAAGAATAATACCTTTGGGGCTAAACCTGGTTGTAGAATTCTGGTATCACAGTCATGATTGGATTTATCCTGCATCAGAAGTTCGTATCAATGACCTGCCATTAAACTACCCTCCAATATGTCGTCAGCCTTCTAGCTGCAAGGACAAGTCTCTCAGATCATGTTTCAATTCTAGTATCAGATGGGTTTAATTCTATCTTAAACCACGACTTCCATCTAAAGTAAAGATATAAATCACCCACACCAGACTCTCTTTAACCAACAAGGTTGATAAACTTTTAGCATACCCAAAATGCATAATTGTCCCCTAATTCAAAATCATATATTTATAACTTGATTAACACTGTGAACTAACAGGGATCAGCATGAGCATGACACAATAAATTTACTTCTTAAACTAAAACCAAGTGAATATGAGCTTATAACACTTACTTCATCAAGTAATTCTTCCTTGTGGCTTTCTGTTGGTTGAAATTTAGTGATGTCATCCATGGCAGTAACCTCATAATGCTCCATGTCGATTGTGCCTGTTCTATTAAGCTTCCGCTGAAAATAACCTGAACTCCAGGCCTCACTACGAGGGTAATTATGTGGTTCATAAATAATTGAAGGAGTAGCCCGAGTGCACATGAGGAGAAGCATATCACTTCATTTGTGGAGATGTTGAAGGTATAGTTAATTTTCATCTCTAGGTTGGCGCCACTCTGAATTGAGTTGCAAAGCTTGTCAAAAATTCCTTAGCTCAACTTTAGCTGCAAGACAGTTGTTCCTGTGAGCAGAGCATAAAGAGGAATCATGGGAAATCACCATACAATCCAGACAAATAATACGAGGCTGATCCTCAAAAAAGAATTTGATCCAATGAGGCACCCCTGCACTTGTATGTCATGGACAAGAAGTTAAAAACTACTGAAGTTGAACAAGAAAATTGCCACTGTAAACAATCTCTGTAATTATTATGATACTGTAAGAAAGCAAAAAACCAAATATCTGTAAGTGCAAGGCAAAGGCTAAGTATCGGCATCATCCGCCGAGTAATCTGAATAAGCTCATAGGTGCTGCTTCATAACCTAAGTCATCCTAGTGCTAGTAGCTGCTACACCTTATGGCTTATGGCAACACTGCAATTTTCTGAGCGAACCCCATTTCATTTTCTTTGAATCGGTGTTACAATCAATTTAAGTACCAAGGTATGTAACGATGCACATCACACTCGACAAGTTAGCCGAACGACTTAACAAAAGATACAGGTGCTGGTTCTTGAAAGATAACTAAATGTCATACCAGTAAGAATACTAAGAATTATCTGAAAACTCCATTTCGCCTACATTGAATCGATCTTATAGTGTCTCAACATGTTTAAAAATGATTTGTACCTCTATGGCTATGGGTTGATGATGCCTGGGTCTAGCGTCACTCAAGAACATTTTGAGTACTCAAAAATAAAGATCACTGCCACAACAGATGTTTCTCAAGGAGGGAAATTTTTACTCTACGGCAATGCATCAAAATGACAACCACTTAAAACTAAATTTAAGGTCGAGAACTACAACTTTTGGTTCAGGAATACAAATCTATTAAACATTTAACCTACCAAGATTAATGAAAGTTCAAAAGAAACAACTTTGGGCTCAAACACTTAACCTACTGATATTAATGAAAACTGAAGGAAACAACTTTGGATTCTGTAACACAATTCATCAAACACTTAACCTACTGATATTAGGACATCATTGCTTAGATTGAGTACGGGGATTCTTCGAGCTTCCAACTAGGATAATGGAATACAAATGCTAGATACGGTAGGATTAGGGATTACAAATACTGATACTCGGGCTAATCAAAAGTCTTACCTGGGCTAACAATATAATTCTTAATAATTACGATGGCATAAATGAATTACAAATACTGATACTTGAATCTAAATAACTGTTCCCCTAATGGCTGATCGACGAAAAAAAAAATGTTCCCCTAATTTTTTACCCAATTAGAAAAATCCCAAATTTAATACAACCAAAATTGATTATAGATCGAACAAGAATAGATCGAGAATCGTTTACCTAATCTAACACAGAGAGAATCCAACGAATCATCACCATAATCACCGGTTAACCACCATCTTCAGTTGCATGAAATCCAGATTGATCGAGATGAAGAGCGGTGGTGATATTGATCCAGTTTAAATCAACATCACCTTTTTCAATGGCAGAAAACCTGAGCTGAAATCGATGGAGATGGAGGTGAAGACTGGTTATTTTAGGCGTGTTAATGGAGGAGTGGAAGACTGCAGGTGGTGTTCGGGTAAAAGAAGAAGTTTGGGTGAAAGAAGAATCGTGGTGTTTTTTATTTTGACCAAGTCTTTGCAATTCTTTGGTATTTTGAGTAAGGATGGATTATTAGAAAAATAATAATAATGGTGTTTTATTAATATTTAGAAAAAGAAAATATTTATTTTGATTTATAAAATTTTAATGAAAGTGTGATTTGTTGAATTGTTGGTATGGTAGTGATAAAAAAAGTCCAAATAGTGGTAACTTTTTGGGTTGGTTTTTGATATTGAAAAAAATTGGGTGGAATTAGTATTTAGATGGTAACTGTTGTTTTCAAATTTTTTTGCCTAACAAATATTATTGTTACTTAACTAAGTTACTAATACCGTCACGCTTTCAAAAAATGTTAACAGTTATACTAGTTACAAGACCTGTCACAGATTTATCTGTAACTGAAAAAAAAAAAGTGATAATCTGCACTGTGAGAAAATCCTGGTTTTGGTGTAGTGATCTCTAGTAAACTTATTGTGTTTTGGAAGACAACAATTTTTTTTTTTTTTTTTTTAATGAATTTAATTGTAGCTTATTTGGTTATTGTTTTTATATTTTGGTATTTAATCCTTAAAGAAAAGAGAAAGAACAAAGTCTCTCAAAATATCACCTACTTAGGTGAGACTTTTTTTTAGCCATTTAAGGTATGTTTTCTAATAAAAGTCTCTACAAGTCTCTCAAAACCATAAATCATTGATTCCAAATTTCAAATCCAATAACAGAATTATGAAGACTTTTAGAAAGTCACAATCCAATAACACGATTGTTTGAGATTTTGAAGAACTCTCTATTGACTAACAAGAGATTTTAGAAGTCTCTAAAATTCTTTCAACATCTCCACAAATCTCAATTAACTAACTCCCTGTAAGTAGGTGATATTTTGAGAGACTTTTTCTTTCTTTTTTCTCTAAGGATGAAGTATAAAAAAAAGTTGAAAACAATAACCAAATAAGCTACAATTAAACCCTAAAAAATGAAAAAAAAGAAATGTTGTCTTCCAATCCCCAATAAGTTTACTAGAGATTCAAATCCCTTCGTTTCGTCCGTTTTGATTTTATTGGAAAAATGGTTACAATTTCTGTTAGCCATGCATGGACTAATACATTTTCATTGAAATATTCATATATTCATTTTGTAAAATAAATAAATATATTGTTTGTCTCATGTGTGTAAGCTGAAATTCATATATGTTTTATTGTCTCAATGAATCACCATAATTCCTTGAAAATCATTCAGAGAGTCTCTCAAAATCTCTAAACTCGCGGAGAGTCACCCAAAATCTCTTGCATAAAAAGTCCTGAATGTCTCTACTAATCCCAATTGACTAACCCCCTGTAAGAGCAGCTCGCTCCATAAAAAAATCTTGAAAATCCTCTGGAACATTATCTGAGTAATCACCGGGTTCGGCTTGAAAAAAGCTTCTATATATCGAAATCTGCAGCCCATCAAACGTGGCTCTTGATCTTTTTTGAGAAGATCTGGTCCATGACAGTGAGATAGACACACCTTTTCCTTTATCAATAACAGAACAAATAACTTGAGAAATAGTAAAGTAATTCTCCCGTTAACTAGAACTTAAGTAATCTTCAACAAAATTACCTCCGCAAAGAGATAATGAAACATTATCTTCAGGATCTTCCGAATATCACCGTGTCATTCACAACTCAAATCCTCAAGACACCTAGTTGAGTTTTTATCTCCCATACCTCGTGAAAAATTAGTTCCAAACTCCGAAGGGGGATTGGAAGAACAAGATCCAAAGATCGAGGGGTGCTTGATTTAAATCAACACCAAATTCTCGATAAGCTCGAGCTGACTCAGAGCCTCCAGATGGCTAAGCTGAATTTTCTGGTCCATCATAACTTCATAATTTAAAAGTAGGGCGTTTTTGGTGAACGAGGAATAAATGAGACCCATTGGGATGAGAAGACAAAGAACAACAAAAAACTTCATATGGATAAGGAGGTTTAGATTGCACAAGAAATTTAAACGAGCCGTGAAAATAAACTTCTCTAAAACCGTCTTGCACTTAAAAATATTTTTGGACGAGTCCCATGGTAGTTAGGTTGGACACATCAATCTCCTTGAAGGATACATCGTTCCCTTTGGGTCTAGGAGGTGTTGGAGGAGTACATGATTTGTCTAGAAATACTCGAAATGTATTAAAAATTAAACTTTTTAGGTTTAGGCAGTCTTTGAGGAGTGTTCCTCGACGATTTGTCTAGAGCTACTCGAAAAATATTAAAAGAACATTCTCTTCCATTGATAGGTCCAAAGTTGGGTTTGTTATTGAGATGAGAAGTCAGAATACTAGTATCAAGTTGATAGGTCCAAAGTTGGGTTTGTTATTGAGTGGTATTAAAAGGTACAAACTTGGTTACTTGAGACCACGGTTCAAGTCACGACCAATGTAGAAGTTGGAATGAAGTTAAGGGGAACAAAAAAATAATAAAATTAACTTTGTAGGAGCAAAAAAAAAAAAGAATAAAAAGACATATTTAGAAATCTTTTGATAAAATCTTCACTTGCTTATACTTCATTCCGTCCCTTGTCCTAGTATACCTAGAGTTGAGAATAATCTCACATAATTTTACAAACCCCCCATGTAAACACCAAACGAAAGAAACATTTGAGGAACAAAGAAAGAAATATCCCCAAGGAAAAATGGTCCGACTTGAAGTCGGACTGGATAATCTTTATTGATGCGGGTTATAAAAAAGAAGATTCAACGATGGGATATGCCTTTCTACTTTACTCAGTGGACAACGAATCTTTCGTGCATATTGCAGCGGGATCGGAGTGGTCCTCCTCAGCTTTTCATGCAGAATCAAAAGCCTTGTTAAAAGCAGCCTCATGGTTAAGTGAAAATATATTATCTAGTGTCTCGATAGCAACACACTGCAAAACACTGGCGGAAACGATCAACAAGACTTGTAAAGATTCTCCTTGGAACGCGGATAATACAATTCAGAATACTATCTCAATACTGGAAAATCTTCCACGAGCCCGTAAAGTATATAAACAGGAAATATAACTATGCAGCGGATTACATTGCTAAAGAAGCTCGGATAAAGAATCTTAGTCATAGGTCTTCCAATATTCAGCAAAGAGTTTTAAAATCTAGTGTTAAATCCAATATTTTTGTCAAAAATGAGATTATAAATCTCTTGTACTCTGTTATTTGGTTAATACAATTTGCCTTTCCATCAAAAAAAAAAACAAAAAAAACACCAAACGGCTAGTTTAATTTCATATTTGAATACAAGAAAATATATGAAAAGTCTAAGAAAACTCAAAAACATGGTGTTTTTGTTAAAGAATAGAAAATCCAACAAAACAACAAAGAAGACAAAAAACCCAAATTAAAAAAAAACTCAAAAACATGGTGTTTTTGTTAAAGAATAGAAAATCCAAAAAAACAACAAAGAAGACAAAAAAACCCAAATTAAAAGGGCGAAGGTAACACATATATGACCTCTAAACACCATAAAACCGAACTCTTAACGCAAAAAAGGTATTGGGGCGAGAGAGGCTCGAACTCTCGACCTCGGGATCAATCTATATTAGGGTCACAATGGGTTCGGGTCCTCCTGGTATCACTAGACCTTGACCCGCACTTACTTATAAAGGTCGGGTCCGGTTCCTAACGGTTCCGGGTCCTAAATTTGTGGACCCAGAACCGAACCCGTTTAAAGTCCCGGGTACCCATTGGGAATTTAAAAAACTACTCCCTCCGTTTCTGGGAAAGAGATACTTTCACTTTTTCAATTTGGCCTATTTTTAGGCTAAAATGAAAAAGTGAAAGTATCTCTTTTCCAAAAACAGAGGGAGTATAAAAAAAATGTTAAAAACTTGATTTCTTTCTCTTTTTAACTTGAATCTAAATTATTTTTATAAAAATTTATTATTATTTGAATATTAATGTACTAAATAAAGATTAAATGTAAGAAAACATTGAAAAATGGAAAAAAAAATCAAAGTCGAAACTAGCAAATACCTATAATTTTGCCAAAAAGACGGATAAAAGGATAAATAAGGTAAATAACCGGGTACCATTACCCGCGGATACCCAACGGGTATTACCCGTTAACATTTGGGTCAAATCGGGTAATTACCCGTCGGGTCCTAAGTTGCTAATGGGTCCAACTTTAGGACCCAAAACCGGACCCGAATCTAACGGGTCCGGTTCCGGGTAATGCGTACCCATTGCAGCCCTAAATTATTCTATATATAGCTATGAGACCTACGCGCTAGCCAACTGCGCCACCGCCCCAATTTGATGATCTCTCATTTCCTAGCTTTAAGTTCAACTTCTTGGGTTACATAATTTCATTTTGGTTTCCCCACTAGTTGCATCCACCTCAAAGACCACATGCTGCGGCTCGGTCGACTCTGCCCAAAGCACTGCCTTCACTAATGCAGCCTCATAAATTCATTTCTGCAGATCTATACTATATCTATTCTATCTATATCTATATCTATTATATTATATACTATTATATATTATATTATATACTATATATAAAGAAAACACCCCTTAGGCACTGTTCATGAACAGTGCCCGAAGCTGTAAAATTTAAAATTCCAAAATTACCCTTATATAATGGCCACCTAATTTATGTGATATAAATAAAAATGAGGGTATAATCATAATTCAAGTTGTTGTTTTTTGAACACACCCACTCACTCTTTCACCCGGACCAAGCTTGCACGTGTGTATGCGCGTGCCCCCTTAGGCACTGTTCATGAACAGTGCCTGAAGCTGCAAAATTTAGAATTCCAAAATTACCCTTATATAATGCCCACCTAATTTATGTGATATAAATAAAAACGAGGGTATAATCGTAATTCAAGTTGTTGTTTTTTTGAACACACCCACTCACTCTTTCACCCGGACCAAGCTTGCACGTGCGTATGCACGTGCTGGACACTAGTATATATATATTATATAAAGCCAACTATGGTTAGTTGAAGCTGCAAATTTCGGTTCCCATTTTGCCCCTTTGAAAAAATTTCATGAATATGCACTCCCGAAATTAGTTAGGGCTAATTTGGACTATTGGATGATTTAGTTTTCTAGACACATCTAAATGTTATTGGTTTACTGTATAAAAAAACGTGTATTGGTTATTGCAAACAGAGGGTGGGCCACATCTTTGGAGAAGATATTTCTAAAAGATTTCTCTGGAAAATTTGATTCAATTTTCACAGAACTCCAATTTTTACCAAAACTCATATTCCATTATCTTCCATTAGAAGTTCCAATCGTGTTTTGGTGTTTTGGGTATCATGTTCAGCATCAAAGGTAATCGTTATATCAACAACGTCGATATGGTGATAGTATCATCAATATTTTTATGTTGGGCTAAAATTAAGTTCAATTTTATGATCTTTTATATCAACAACGTCATCAACACGTGTGGAGGGCTAACGGCCGATCGTAGCATGCGCAATGCGCGTGCCTTTGGTCTAGTATTATATATAGCAAACACCCCTTACTGTAGGGGGTGAAGCTGTAAAAAGTGATTTCCCATTTTGCCCTTATATTCACACAATAAAAACAAAAATGGAAATATAATCGGAGGGCATAATGGTAATATGACATGACAAATGTGGTAATACCCAAAATTTTAGGTGGAATTATTTTTTTTGCCCCTTAGCCAACCTAACATTTATGCTTTGCAAAAAAAGAAACCGAAGGGCATATTAGTAATTAATTATAATTTAATGGAGATGATAATGGCGTTAGTTGGGACGACCGAAGGGAGTCCCTTTAGTGTTCAATATAGTCCGTTTGAAACGCTTTTTTTTATTTTTAATCGCAAAAATTGAATGCCCATTAGTTTTCTTTCCACGAAATTGGATCGACAATAGGATAGTTATCAACCAAGACTACGATTAGGCGCGGTCAAAACGATCGGAAGTGGAACCGATTGACGGTATTTCCGGCATGAAAATGGCAAAAAAACCGTCACCTATACTTTCAATTTTGATCTTGACTGTTGATTACCAACAAAATTCTACGGCTGGATCTAAAGTCATGTTGTTGCCATTTAGACCTGTCAACGGGCCAAGCTAGGGTCAACCCGTCCCTAGCTTGTCAACCCGTTGACAAGCTAGGGTCAACCCTAACCCTAGTACTATTCATCTACAAGCCCAAAATCTCAACCATAGTCCTAGACGGGTTGGCTTGGCGGGTTCACGGGTTGGCTTGTTTTACTAAGCCACACAAAATTCAAGTATTTCTATTTAAAAATAATTTTATTTTTTTGGTGCTAATGAATCAATTTATTTTGGATTTGATATCTGTATTTTATTGATATGAAATGTGAAGGGATTGATGATCTAAAATAATACAAAGGATTTAATTACTAATTGTTATTCGTTAATATGTATATAATAAACGTAAAATGTGTTTTTTATTTCTTAGGTGTAGGCTTCTTTGGTTCTATTGAATGTAAATTTCAAGTTATTGGTTGTCATTCAATTGTAAATAAGATATAAATTTTAGATTATTGAAAAATATAAAATGATATCACGGGATTTTTTTTTGTGTCTCACATCAACCAAAAAATCGACATATGACTATATGAGCGTATACTCACGGGTTGACGGGTAACCCGCGGGTTGACCCTAGCTTGGCTTGTTTTCTACTAGGGCTAGATATGCTAACCCAGCCTACTTTGTTTAGCCAACGGACAAGCCGAGCGGGTTGAAACAAGCCAAGTTAGGTCCAACCCGCAAGCCGGGTTGAAAATTGACAACTCTATTGCCATTTCAAAATTGTTACAGAATAAGTAATACATAAATATTACACTTATAATTGTTATTAAACGACTGTTACAAAAATTGTTGCGAATCTTACAAACCTGGTCACGTAAAAGATCCCTGCAAGCCACGTTAGCTTGATCGCCGTCGTAAGCGACACAAATATAATTACACTTTCTTACTACTCAAAATATAAATATAGCAAGGGCAAGAAAGGATCGATCCTGACAGAGAGTCTAGGTTGTCAAATTGTTATGGTTTCCTATATAAAACACCGAGGATTTCTGATTGTGTAAATAAAAATAAATAAAAGCAAATAAACAAAGCACGCAAATCGAGGATGTGAAAATATTGGATAAAGGTTTCATCTTCAATTGTAAACAAGTTTATGAATATATGAATAGAATTCGTATTTAATCTCGCTATCATCAAAAGCCAAAGAATACCTTATTGCAAGAATACTCCGTAATTTCCAAAGTTATCAACACACACATTAGAGCTGCGTATGTGAATTCTACTTAAAGAATAACCTAACGCCTTGCGCTAATCAAGTTCAATTCCTAGGAGCATTAAGTTTCAGAAATAGGCTAATCAATGCAATTGTAATACATTGCGCAAAACAATTCGAACAAAGGTCAATTTCTACATATGAATACAAGGATGTATCACTACAACCTAGCATCATATTATGCTACTCATATTCAAGGTTATCGCTTCGATGAAAACCCTAAAATAGCTATAGATATGGATGTGAGTTCAATCAATTCTAGACTTAACTAAACAAACATTCAATCATATTGCAATCCATCAATCATGCAATTATTATAACCCGTAGAAAGTGAACGATAATATTGAGAGAAAACTAATTCATAAAAACCATAACTTGGTTGCAAAATCCAACTACATCTTTAACCAACAATAAATCAAGTACTTGTGTTTTTGGAAATCATCATAAGAAGTTTAGAAGAACCTATCATGTGAAACCCTAGAACAAAAGTAGAAGTCTCCCTAATGGAGATATCTCTAGGTTTAGAAAAGAGTTTTCTATATATATGCTTTTCTCCCCATAAGGATACTTTCCCAAAATTAGGTTAATTCTTCTCAAAACCCGTCTCCAAGTTGGTCCACCAAGCCTGGGGAGTGAAAAATATGTCTCTGAATTTTGGGTCCAAAAGCGTCGCCGGAATTGTCGACGTCATCGCCGGATCCGCCACCTGGCGCCGAACCGTCGACGGTAAAATATCTCAGGCCACCTTTTGTCATCGGAAATCTGTCACCAGCGAGTGCACGCTCCCAGCAGCTCATCTCCATATCTCTCGCAATTCAAACAATCACAAAATACCATCTAAACCAATTCCTCATTTCGTCGCGAAAACGCGCCCAAAAGCGTGATGCGTAGCCCATATGTCCGGCCGTCGATTCTTGCATCCGACTCATACCCCCTTCGTGATTCACTGAATCATTGTGATTCCCACTTACGGCTCCAAAATCCGATAACCGGAACTATGCTCACCGGCTTACCAATTTCGCTCCGTTTTCGCACTGCGGCTGCAGCTTCGAAACCATTAGTTCTCCCCTGTGTAATTCTTCATCTGCTCTTGTTGCTATCAATTTCACTGCCGTTACCAGCCTAAGCTGCTTCTCTTCAGCTCATACTACTACTCAGCACAATCACTCCATGGCAGACTCATTCATTCTTCACATCAAGCCACTGCCATACTCAGCTTTAGCTTCAATTCTGTCAATGCCATAACCTCCAGCTCCTATCACTCAAACTCAACCATCCTCTAGCCTTCATTCTCAGCAGCTCGCCAACCTTCATGCCTCTCGCTAAGCTACACTCTTCTTACCAATATTACCAGAACCGCTCCCTTAAGCTTCAACTCCACCTTCCTTGCAAAAACCCTCGCTTCTACATTGGCGATCTATTGCCGCCTTCACCATACTCACCGCAACTATCACCGAACCACAATGCCAACTTCACTAAATATACAACCACACATTCCCTTGCCATCATCCAGCCATATATTCATTCATTCCTTGAGCATTCATCCATTCTCTGCCGCTTCATATTCACTACTCCATTAGTACCAAAGACCAGCCTCTCCCCGGAAATGCCTCATCTCACTATTCCCCTCGTGCTACTCACCACCAGCTCAGGCGAACCATAGCTCCACCTTCACTGCACACTTCACAACTCACGCTTTTCACAGTCCCGCCTTCTCGGTTCATTACAGACTCAACCTTCGTCACGAGTCTTACCAATCAATTTCGTTGCTCCAACTTGAGCTCAAACAATGGCAATGCGGCATCCTTCTCTTCTTTTTTTTCTTCTTGGCCGGCAAGACCCACCAGCTCATTCTTCATCGTTACTGCTAATAGCTACAAGAAACGTTACAACTCCATTATTTCAGTACCACCAAAGACTCGAGCTCCATCATTGTTCCATCACAAAGGCGCGCCACTTCTCGACTCCATCAACAAATGACCCACACTCGTCATCACCGCCTTCACTAGCCACAAGTAACAAATTGATCATCATAAGCTCATTAACAAGGTATTCTCAAGCTCTCCCCGCATCTTATTTTCTCGAACAACATCACCGATAACCTCTCATGTATTCAACGTTAAACAACGTCGTGCCATGTATTCTCGGTCACAAAATAAACCCAAGTCGTTCAGTGCCATGTTACGAACAGTTTATATGCCATTCTCTTTTAATGGAGACATTGCATTTGCTAGTGATTCTAAGCCTCACTATATCACCTTCCCTGTAGAAAATTCACATTCAATCACAAACCCAATGTTCCCAAACATACACAGCTCCAATTTCGCAAAATCAAACCACTCAACCATAAAACTCGCATTACAAAGAACCTCCTCCTTTAATGGCAAGTGAAACAAACTTCTTCTCCTTGTCTCGAGAACAATTCTCAACCCTTCGAGCCATGGTTATCGGCGTGAATGAGCTTGGCAACAGTGTCTCCTCGGCTCAATGTAAATGTATAGATTGAATTGTGTAGGAAACCAGTCGGACTCGACCTAGTTCTAGTTATAAAGGAAGAGGTGCCCCCTTAACGAACCGTCCCCGGCTCGCCATTAGTAAGTCTCTGTCACCTGGTTACCCCTTAACCCCCATGCTACCGCTGGTAGTGATCCCCAAAATAGTTGGCCCTTAACCTTGACTTTGGCTCCGATAGTGTTCGCCCATGAAATGATAATTTTGCCCTTTTACTTCAATTCTCATTTTGCTCATAACTTCTTCATACGAGCTCGTAATGACTCGTTCTTTCGGCATTGTCTTCATCTTCTCGTCCTCTACACAATGAAAAGTAGAAATCTTGTATTTGAACGAGTTCCAATTGGTCTTTTTGCTCCAAATGACTCCATTGCACCTAATAAACTTAAAAGCACACATAAGATACATAATTCACAAGAAAAATAAAGAAAGAAAGCATAAACTCTTGTAAGTTTGTATTCTACACCTATCGCTAGAGTTTGGTCCCCCTACATGGTCTTTAATCTAGTTTATTTCACCATTATGGGATCGCATAGAAAACTTTGATGGGAATCAAAATAGAACATACTGATTCCAAAAAAAAAAAAAAAATGTTAAAACAATTTTGTAAATTCATGAAAAGATCATATACAAATTTTAGGAAATCTCATATTTTTATTTTATTTATTTTATTTATTTTTTAAAAAACACCTGTTGTGTTGAACAAAAAACAAAAAAATACCTGTCGAACTTGCACGCCTTTTGTAACACGTGGGACAAAAGGAATAGTGAAGTATCGAATTTGATGTTTCATAAGATACAAATTAGGCATAGCCAACTTGATGATATATCAGGGTTGTACATGATTAGTTTACTCCCTCATATATCACCATCCGTAAAATAAAAGCCTACATTCTACATTGTTTTTGAGCCATTGATATAAGCACGTGCATATGCAAATTAGAAACTCAATGCGCCCTTGCCGACTTAAGAAGTACATAGAAACTCAATGCGCCCTTGCCGACTTAAGAAGTACAACAAGACCGCCATCACAATAAATTTTCTCAAAAATTGCCTATCACAACCAATTAAGGTGGAGAGTGGAGACCAGATGTCAAGTTGGACGGTGATACTTGTTAGTGGTGGTGAATCAACAATGAATTGATAATTTGATATCAACTGTAATCGACCAAAAGGCTACTTTGGTCAGAAAATTACTATTTTTATAACAACTATGTAGAATGTTTCAGAAACAATTTTCTCGTAGGAATTCTAAACAATCCAGAATCAACGATAGTCTTCATTGATACTATTATCTAACAGAAGAAGAAGCTGAAGAATAATTATATTCAGAGGTAAACTCTCCAGATTTTAACAAACATTTTTACATTTTGCGTTCCTATTTCTCCCATTATCTCTATGTTTTTCTTTTACTACTTTTATTTGCATATAGATCTCTGAATCCGGAACCTGGTGTTAATGTCCTCTTTCATGTAGATGGATGCATCTTAGGGTTCAAATTTTTATTCCTAGACACCCATTTCAGGAAATTTATGTTTTACAGAGCTATCCATCTGAACTGGTAATAAAGTTTGAATTTTTCATTAGACTAATTCAGATGACAAGACCACTATCAATACTGGATTTGATATTTCTGAGAATTTGTAACTTATTTAGTAGTCTACATTGAGAAAAGGGGAAATTTTGATCTTTATGTGCTATTTTTATTGTTGGGTAACTGACTAATGCTCATTTCAGCAATTGTTATTTCTGAATTTCTGATGAATTCTTATCGTGTTTCTGTCATGATGGGTGCGGTAAACTCCATTATCTTGCTGTTTTCATGTTATGTAGAATCATAGATAGTTGCTGCTTTCACAGTTTCTGAGAATTCCGCAACTTCTTTAGTAGTCTATATTTCAGAAAAGTGGAAATTTTGATTTTCATGAGCTATTTTTATTGTTAGGTCTTTGACTAATGCTCATTTCGGCAATCGTTACTACTGTATTCTGATGAATTCCATGGTGGTTGGGGCGAACTCAATAAACTTGCTGTTTTTCATGTAATCTAATTGCTGATGGTTATAACTTTCCAAGTTTAGTTAGTTATGCTGCACCATCGTCATATACTTTTGTTTGCTTGGTTCACTTTATATTCTTTTGCAATCTACTGTTTGATTGTTCGATGCTGGATACTAGTACGGTTTTTACATTAACACGAAAGTAATTTGAGCCAATTTTTGCCGAGTTCCTGAAATATAGTGACATTAACACAACATTAAGTGCCCATTGTTAACAAGTTTTAGAAATAGATGATTGAATGTTTACTTGTTTTTCCATACTTGGGTCCAACGAGCTTATTGATCGACTGTACGCTAGCTTCAAATAGTAAATGTTCATTATAGATAAGTAATATATCCTGATACTCTCATTGTTCTAAATTCCACTCCATTCTACAACATGAAGATGAATTTTGTTATTCAGTTTATTATTGTTACCAATGCGTATAACTTACTACCCCCGATTCAAAAAGATAGGCTTGTTTCATGTACAAATTACGCATGAAACAAGCCTATCATTTTGAAACGGAGGGAGTAAGACTTAAGCACCAGCAACTAGTAGTGTATTTAAATTCAGAGACAATAATGACAGTATATGTTGAATGACATACGGTTCCATATTGTATGTTTTCAGGTACTTGTTAACTGAGTCTCCCCTGCTTGTAACTCATCTAATGGCTCATGATGATTCAACAAACACTGTGTTCACTGCTTTGTTAGAACCTTCTTCCCAACCCAATAAAGTAAATTCGGTCAAGAGAAGGATTCGGCGGTGCGCAAGTGCCCCTGTTGACTTCATTCCTCAAGAAAAGGATGACTGCGCAGTTCCTCGTAACCAATCTATTTTCTTTAATGTACACCCTAGTTTTAGACAGGTATTGTTGATTCTTGCTCTGTATCTTGGCGTAGGAGCCATTTGCTTCTGCCTAGTCAAAGATCAAATCAAAGGTCAGAAAACAAATGAGATCCTTGACGCCATATATTTTTGCATTGTAACAATGACCACAGTTGGATACGGAGATCTTGTTCCAGATAGCGTTGCCTCAAAATTACTAGCCTGTGCCTTTGTCTTCATAGGAATGGCAATTATTGGGTTTTTTCTTAGCAAGTCAGCAGACTTCCTTGTAGAGAAGCAGGAGGCATTGTTGGTTAAATGCTTACACTTGAATAAAAAAGTTGGCGCACTTGAGCTTATGAAGGAACAAGAAACTAACAGAGTAAAATACAAGTTCTTTATAAATTTAGGACTACTTTTGTTGCTTATTGCCGTTGGTACGGTTTTCTTGATAAGAGTTGAGAAATTAAGCTTTGTTGATGCCTTCTATTGTGTCTGTGCCACCATAACAACTTTAGGTTACGGTGACAAGAGCTTCTCAACCAAAGTAGGACGTATTTTTGCCATCTTCTGGATATTGACTAGCACCATCTGTTTGGGTTTGTTTTTCCTCCACCTTGCCGAACTGACTAGTGAGCGTAAGCAACGGTCAATTATCAAAAGGGTCCTTACACGAAAGATGACTCATATCGATCTCGAGGCAGCAGACTTTGATGATGATGGGGTCGTAAGGTAAGTTTCTTATGCTATTCATTGATTAAAAATCTTTAATGCAAAGAAATCAATATAAAGAACTTCCATGAACGCGTTTTCTCTGAAACATGCTTATCTGTCCTAATTGTGGATTAATGGTTACTTTCCATCTTTCATTCTGAACAGTGCTACGGAATTCATTCTATATAAGCTTAAAGAGATGGGGAAAGTACAGCAGGAAGATATTGTACTTCTGATGAAGGAATTTGAGAATCTTGATGTTGATCAATCTGGAACGATTTCAACATCTGATATAACACTTGCATATATGGAAGGCAACTGACACATGCCATCCGATTTTGATTTTGAATGTGGATAATTTCTGAACTGAGTTTGGGTGTACACTAGTGACATTGGCGAGATATCCTTCGTTTCTCTTGGGCAGAAAAGAATTGTGTTGTACTCATCTGATTCAAGAAGGTGACTTCATTCCAAATAATAAAGAAAGAGAAAAAAGGGAGGAGACTTGTGAACTGCTTGTAAATTGTGAACTGCTTGTAAATTGTTGCATGGAATAAATCCAAGTTTGTTCATTTTTGGAAACGCTAAATGCGAGTTTATCATATACATATTTGTGTAAGATGTGCATTTCTTTGAATTGATTACCTGTTGATAAATATGAAGTGTTAGTAATAATATGTATAGATGAATTATCATTACAGTTCTAACTGTAAAGTTTGGACTTTAGGCGAAGCTGCTATTCTGCATTGGTGCCTTCCCTTTTGCATTTTCAAAGGTGTT
The DNA here is from genome assembly GCA_023531295.1 of Papaver armeniacum. Taxonomy (NCBI): domain Eukaryota; kingdom Viridiplantae; phylum Streptophyta; class Magnoliopsida; order Ranunculales; family Papaveraceae; genus Papaver; species Papaver armeniacum. The sequence continues at coordinate 700,212 of JAJJWW010015937.1, read as the reverse complement.
TTGCATAACTTTCTTCTGCTCTTTGCCGTGCAACGGTGTTTTGCTTAACTTTATTCCGCCTATGCTTTTCAAAACCAATTCACATCAGGATCAGGCTAATGAAAACTAGAGACAATCTTGATTGCTGGGTATTAGGCTGGCGGAAAAAATGGTATTGAGCTGATGAAAGCGATCCTTTGTACTGAACTGAACTCTCTTTAAGTTGTGTGGCCTCTTGGTACTGAGAAGCCGAATGAGAGAATTCAGTCACTTTTCTCATCTCCGGCAATTTTTTTGACATTCTAATGGGTCTTAAACACAATACGCTAAGCCCATAAAGCATCAGTAAGCCTCGACGACCAGTCTTTCGTATTAGGATTAACTGTTTTCTCTAAAATACGCTTATTGGAGCCTCTACCTGACTATTAGTCTGTGGATGATATGGGGTAGCTACTTTGTGGGTAATATTATATTGTTTCATCAAAAGTGCAAACGGTCAATTACAAAAGTGTGACCCTCCATCACTAATTACAGCTCGCGGTGTACCAAAGCGTGCAAGTATGTTTATCTTTCAAAAATTGGACCATAACCTTGTAGTCATTGGTTTTACACGGAACCACCTCAATCCACTTAGAGACATAGTCTACAGCGACAAGGATGTAGAGGTTACCAAAAGAATTAGGGAACATACCCATAAAGTCAATACCCCACACATCAAAGATCAACAAGACAACAACTGAAATAGGGTTCAAGGGAATCATATTTCTACGGGAAATGGTTCGTAACTTCTGGCAACACTCACAAGTAACACAATTCTGTGGGTGCAATGACCCGATCCTCCACCGATAATGTTCCCACTTAGCCATTGCGGTCATCTGGCAGTGTGGGATTTTCTACGGGAACCGCTGCGGTCATACAACAACAGCTTTCCGAGAGGTCACCCATCCCAAAGGAGTTTGATACCGAGCACGCTTTTAACGTGGAGTTTTCGACAACTCGGGAGCCAATCAGGCTGAAAAGGCCTCGGTTAAGCGTGCTCGGGCGGGAGTAATCTTGGGATGGGTGATGTGAGAGTCCGGACTTCTGGTCGGGTTTAACTGAACCTTATTCCTACTAGATAGGTTATCCCGTAGCAGTTATGATAGTGATAATTACTAGGTGTTATGAAAGTAATCGATATTACTAGGTGATAATTACTACTCCCTCCGTTCCATTTTAGATGATGTTTTAGGGTTATTTTCTTGTTCCACAATACTTGAAAGTTTTCATATTTTTCCACAAAACTACCAATAATACCCTAACATTTTGTCTTGGAACTATAAGTTTATTTTTAAATGTACTAATAGCAATTAATGTTTGAAGACTTTTCTTATGGGTATAGTTGGAAAATCTTCATTTCTTCTCCATTTCTTAATCTGCGTGAAAACTCCTAGAACATCATCTAAAGTGGAACGGAGGGAGTAGGTGTTATGAAAGCAATCGATATTTAGCATGTTGGACACAAGGCATCTGTTTTGAGCATGTTGGACACGAGTCATATCTAGGAGCAGGTCAAGGTCATTTTGAGTACATTATTAATATAAAAACTAAAACAGAAAAAGGGGGAGCTCAATTTCTTCTTCCTCTTCTATTTTCTCCGACTGCCATTGAAACGAAAGGAACAATAGTGAAATATTTTATTGCATTAGTGAGCTTCTTAGATTCATAGTTGCATTGATCTAAAAATATTGCTGGGTTGGCTGGTTTCATGGAGGAGATGGAAAATAATTTTTCTTCTTTATTCTTTACGATTGGAAGTCGTTTTGAAGTAACCTTTCTTTTACCCGATGGTCAAGGTAATTCTTAGCAATTTGTGGGTTAGTTTCATGGTGCCATTTTTGATTAGATACCATGCTGCAAATTCTTTGAATTTGTTAAAAGGAAATAAGAAATTTAGGGTTCATATCAATTATGGGGATTTTTTTCAAATCTGCTCCTAATGTAAAATTTACAACTAATGCTTCTGTGAAATTTTACTAAAACCCGGTTTTGTAGTTTCCTTGAGTGAATTTTCTCATTGGTTGAATTATGGATTGGTTGAACTTAATTCCATATATATGGTGTGTGCATGCGCTGCATATTGAAATGTAGAATTTGTATGTAATTTATAATGTTTTGGTGTATTTTGCACATAATCGGCCAAGTTATGATTTGTCCTTGAAATATTAAAATCCTCAAAATGTTGAAGTCAGGGTGCTCGATGAAATGTACAAGTGAGGTTTGATTTTGGTTCGTGTTGAGTATATTAGAGTAAGAGTTTCACTGCATGTATATATAGTCGTGACATGGTCAGTTTTCAAATATGAAAATTCATGAATAATAAAATATTGCCTAGTGTTTATTCTCTTGTTCTTTTACCATCTCTAATTTCTTATGGTGACTAACCTTCGCCAGTGGCTAAATGTTGATATTTTTGGAGAGTAAAAGGTGAGCAATTGGCCAGTCTCTTTTATCCTAGAAGTAGATAGTGGAACGTTACACTTCTATGCATATTACTTTCCCTGGTTACTGTAGGAGTCACGACAAGTTTTTGGGTACTAATCTGGCTTGCTAGCATTTTGATATTTTATGGCTAGCTAGCATTTGACTTATTGTCTTATGGGATGATTAGTGTCGAATAACGGGATTGATATATCTAGTGCATTTGTTGAAAATTAGTTAAATGAATCTTTGAAAGTCATAGATTATTGCTTTTAGTATTTTTATCTACTGTCGTTTACGATATAATATTCATGACTTTCTTTAAGTGATATCATCAAGCTAAGTACAATAGCCGATCTATTTTCTTTTTATTTATTATGAATGTCATTGTGCTAGGTACTCTATGGGAAGGTCGTAGACAGTAGTAAGTGGGAAATTAGGATCTAAACTTCCATTGAGTTGATTCTTAATTTTGTTCCATTCTCTATCCAGTTAAAGGAAATATTCATTTTTATTTTCAAAATGACGAACTTGAAAGCTTCGTATATGAAGTGCTTTCATTTACTAAATGTCAGTTTCTTTTTCAAAGTGACAAACTCATAGAACATTGGTTGCTTAGTAATAGTATGCAGTGCTTTCATTTGTGCCATCAAACTTGTAATTACCATTTGAATGAACTCTCTGCCGGACTTAATTATTATTATATGTAAATCTGAAATTGGTATCTGTATGCTGATATAGTATCCCATCCTTATGAGCTATGTGTTTACAGAAATGGTAATGGGTTGAATTTTCTTGGATTCATATGTGAGATAATTGAGTTGTCCGGAGACGCTTATTAATATTTTTCTTTGATGTCGTTCTTGAACTATCTTATAGTCTTGGCTAGTACGCCAGTGTCAAGAACTATCTTATAGTCTTGGCTAGTACGCCAGTGTCGTCGTTTCTGACAGTCCCCTTATGACTGTTAGTCTCGGTATGCATGTTGCACTGTTAGTTAGAGTACGAATCGATTAGTGCTATTTTTAGCAGGCTACTGCAATGACAGCCAAGTCGTAAGAGGAAATGAAATGAGATCAGTTTACTTGATATTTGGTGAGTACAGGCAGTTCATACTATCTAGAGCAATTGGCGAACTACGGTCGTGCTTGATCCCTTCGAGCAATAGAGAGGGTACGTAGGCAGCCACTATGCGGTTCAACACAAACCTGTAAGGTTGTTCATATCATCTGAAAGTGCTGGTTGCTTCTTTGGAAGTTCATACCACATATTCGAAGATGATTGCAATCTTTCACCATTGGCAACTGGCTGATGGCGTATCGAGAAACTGCAAGTAACCGGCCACGAAATATTGGAAGTGGCAATCGCCACGGAAATATCGGAGTGGCAATCGCCACGGGAATAGCTAGTAGATGGCAAGCGGCCACTAAATGTTAGGAGTGGCAACTGGCCGTGGAAACATTGGAAGTGGCAACTGGCCATGGAAGTAGTAGAAATGGCAACTGGCCATGGAAATCTTAGAAGTGGCAACTGGCCATGAAACAGGTAGAAATGGCAATTGGCCATGGAATTGGCCATGGAAATCATTAGAGTTGGCAACTGGCCATCTCCCATCTTTGGAAATTGGCCATCTCTAATAATTGGAGAATAAATGCTATGTGTGTTTGCTTATAACGCAGTTTGGGAAATTTCGAATTCGAGTTTCTTAGAAGAATTTGAAGGTCCGTTTTCTTGAGTGGCGTATCGGAGAGTAAAAGCTTGCCAAGCGGGCCGAAACCCGGTTCCTTGGAAGTCCAGATTCCCTGATCCGTCACAGGTGACCTCCCGAGAGCTGTCAGATGACCCCGCGGTGCCCGTAAAACCCCGGACTACCGGGATGACCGCAAAGAACTAAGTGAATTTGAAAAAGTGGGGGTCTAACAACCACACCCAATATTTCGTTCGGCATTCTGTATGGACTAACTCCAATATAATTCCAAGAGAATCAACTAGACAGTCAGACTCAATCAAGGAAAATATATCCAAGAGTTATATCCGTGTTTCTCAATGTAATTAGCAAATCAAACAGATGTGAATCCGTGAGCGTGATTATTATGAGAAACGACTTGAACTGTACCAAAGATCAATTTTCAAGTGTCAATCAATTTATATCAACAACCAAAGGTTGGATTATAAGGAAATTTTCACATTATCATCTTTTGACTTTCGTCAAGAATAATGATGAACATAGTTAAAGCAAAAAGCTTTCCAACACATATTTCGAGAAATAGATAAGCGAGTTATACTTAGCTCGAAATATCAAATGTGTATAGTGACGAAGTCTATATAGCTATACGATTTTGTCTCAATAGGAGATAGAATAGAATAGACTTCTGAGTGATAGATGAGTTTAAGTCTCCACATAACTTTTGTTGATGAAGTTCCACAAGCTCCCCTTAGTAGTTCTTCGTCTTCAATCGATGAACGCCGTGAAGTCTAGGCTCAAATACACATTCTATCCTAATCGGATACATACCTATAAGTAGACTAGAAATCAAGACTTATAGTTTTGACAACTAAAATGACAACCAAGCTTGAGATAGCAACGCTTGAAAGTTCAACCTAGCAGTGCTCTAACAATCTCCCCCTTTGTCAATTTTAGTGACAAAACTATCAATACATATGGATTACAAAATAAATAAACTTTGTGGCTTCTCATCCAACATGCTTGATTTCCTTGGTTCTTCAACGTTCCTTGAATTCTTCGTCACTTCAAGTACTCCAGTGATAATGAACGTGTTCAACTCGGTATCATTGTTTTTGAAGATCCGTAGCTATAACAATATTTAAAAACAAGATGTTTTTATATTGTTATACAGTGTCATAGTATTATTACACAACATCAAAGCTCAATTGTATCACAACTTTGACAATAATACTATGGTGATATGTATCACTCCCCGTTAGTCAATACTTCATCTCACAATGAAAACCACTCCCCCTTACATAATGATCCGTAAACCATATGTATATGTAGTGTGAACTACAAAATAATTCTCCCCCTTTTTGTCAATAAAAATTGGCAAAGGTACGAAAACTAACGGGATCATAATGAAATTCTCAAAGAGATTATTCATGACTAAAAGAGAACATATCAACTTTATTTCGATGATTTCACATAGTCGAAACTTAATGTATTCATCAAGGAGTTTATAAATATACAAGATAACTCCTACAATATTCCACAGTCGCACTCCCCACAAAGATTTGGCAATTAAGCACAAGTTCAATTAAGAACTCTCCCCCATAAAATGTCATTCCCAAAGGAACAACAAAAGCGACCTTACTTTTATGAGAAAAGAAGGATTTCTTTGGACATTAACAAATTACATGAAACATGAATTTGTATCCAGAAAACTCAATTAAATTAATCACAAGAGATCCAATGATTAGTTTAATCGGAAATGCTCAACATAAGAGAACTTACGGAGCAGTACAGTACTTTCACATAGAAGTGGATCAGAGAAAGATCAATACTGCGGAATATTCAAAAGTTCATTCTATCTTTTATCAATATTTGCATAAATACATAATAGACTTAACTTTTGACATATATGGGACAATCATATTTCACGGACGTAAACACACATATCCCATAACATTATTTTTGCAATATATAAAACCAATAAAGATTAAATACTGCAAAATCATCTTCCAAGTAACTTAGAATTTAAATAAATAAATCTAAAAACATTGCAAGATGAAACCGTTGGCAATAGCTATGTAATCACAATATTTTCTATTCCAAACCCTAGTTATCCTTATTAAAACACAAAAATAAATTCTCATAAAAAGTTTCCTAGACATCATAGAGCTTTCTTAGAGCATCTACCGATAATTCCTTCTCGTTATTGAAAAACCCATTGATTATGGGATCGTTCAATTCCTCCAAATCTTCAAAAATATCGTTTAACTCACTAAGTTCTCTTTTCAGTTCACACAAGGTGTTCTTTGTTAGAGATAACATATGTTCATAGTGAGCTATCTTTTCTAAAGAGAAAATGATTTGAGATTTTAAATCATTTCTTTTATAGATGAAATCCTTCACCATAGCCCTAAAGTTATTATCAAGATGACAAACAGACAAAAGGCAGTTAGAGGAAGAACCTTTTTCATCATTTGTAGATCTCTCTCTCTTGTTCCTCGAGGATTGGATTGCTTCACAAAGATACACATTAACTGCTTCTACTGCATCCCTTTTTGTGGTACCTCTAGTTATAGGAGCCATGATACTGTATCTTTCAAAGAGAGAGGAGTGAAGGGCATTTTGATCACAAATGAATATAAATAGAGCATTTGACAACTAAACCATAGAAGAACTTTGAAAAAGTCTTTCACGGTTCATAATCCATTATCTATTTTTAATAAGTAAATATTTACTTAACTTACATAATCTTAAATGAAAATAAGAAATTAACAATTATACAAAACTTGAGCAACCATGATGCAATCCTCATATTCTCATGTTAATAATGAGGATGCAAACATCACTATTATTATATAGTGACAGAATGAGCAGAATACTCACATCTTTTATCACATAGTGACTTATCAAAGTTTTTTGTATAAATAGACTTCTTACCTTGTCTGACTCTGATTCTCGTAGATCTTTTCTTGTCTCCAGGAGTTCCCTGTTGATTACCCAAAGCCAGATTCATTCTTTGCATGTCATTCTGAAGTTTGGCAATTCTTTTGTTGTTCCTCTTGAATTTCCAACACTTACTGTTACAGCACTGCTCGGTTAAACTCTCATGCGTTGCTATCTCAAGCATGTTTGTCAATGTTAGTGATCAAAAATATAAGTCTTGATTTCTAGCCTATTTATAGATATCTCGGACTAGGACATAGATAGTGTAGTTGATCTTAGATTTTACAGAGTTCATCATTTGAAGACGAAGAACTACTAAGGGGAGCTTGTGGAAGTTCTTCGACAAAAAGTATGTGGAGACTTGAACTCATCTATCACTTGGAAAGTATATTTCTACTATCTCCTATATTGATACATAAGTCGTGTTAAGATATAGTTTTCTCTATACACATTTGAGATTTCGAGCTGAGTATATCTCGCTTACATATTTCTCGAAATATGTGTTGGGTAAGCTTTTCGCTTCGACCAAGTTCATCTTATATCATGAGAAAATTGCCGAGTAACATCTTACATGGTTTGTGTGATACAATCATTTGATGTAGGCTTGGAATGTTTCGATAATGATTATTTCAATATCTTGAAAATTGCTTTGATGCTAATAGTGTGTGAAAACGGCTATTATCATTATAGAAGAATGTTTCAATGATTGAAATAAAGAGTTTAGAATCTTGTAAACATCTTGGATATAAGCATAGTGTGTTCGCTCATTAGTGTATAAATCCAAAACCGGGAGCCTAAAGTATGCATACTTGTGTGTATACAAAAAGGTTGTAGGAGACTGGGTAAGTATGCGTACTGGCGAAAGTTCACGTCCGTGAATTTCTGCTGAGTTTGAAAACCAAAACCAAACTCATCCGGTTACCTAAAGTGCGCTTACTCCTCAGACACGCATCAAGGAAAGTTCACGTTCGTGAATTTCTCATTGACTTTGAAAACTAAAAAAACTCAACCGGTTGCATTTAAGTACGCATACCTGTACGCATACTTAAGTGTGTTACTTTTCTAAAATCGGTTATACGTGAACCTAAACATTTATCAATAAGGAATGCAATCTTTGCAAACCGTGGCTATAATGTTCATGTATCGATTCGAGTGAATCAAACCGAGTTTTCTTCAATTGTGTTCTTGTATAATCCATGAGAATATAGCAATTGAACAACTCTTTAACTAGTTTCAATTGAGTCATTTGAACTAGTTATGGTTAATATGAATAAGGTTGATATGAGAGTAATCATATGGCTAACCTCGGTTAACTATTTGTGAACCAACATGGTGTACACGTTTAGGTACGGTTACATAAACCTAAATGAGGGTATATTTCATTTGTGTGTAATAAGCTAAGTTCAATCTAACGGTTGAAAGATATTAGCTTGGGAGAATCAGGTTTTTCATGTAATGGTGAATATTGAATGCTTTGTTACCAAGGTAACTTAGATTGCAAACCCTGATTTGAAAACTATATAAAGGAGAACTCTAGCAACCGGGAAACCTAATCCCCATACCTCCCTCAGGTGTTACTAGTTGCATAACTAGAGTCGATTCTCCTTTAACCTTAGGTTTTTCGAGACCCCGTAGGTTAAAGAATTAAATACTTCATTGGGATTCTGAAGCCAGACTCAACTATTATCTTTGTAGTTGCGTGATTTGATCTTTTTCTATCGTGTTGAGTACAATTGGAATAATTGGCTCGATATTTTATATCTCCGATAGGCAAGATAGAAAAGTAATCACAAACACTTCGTCTCATCTAAGTGATTCCACAATATCTTCTTTTCGCTAGTCGATTAAGATTATTGGGAGGTGATTGATAATTCTAGGCTGTTCTTCGAATATAAGTCCGAGTTATCGATTGGTTCCTGTTCACCTTGATTTATCAAAAGACGGAACAAAAACTCTTGGGTATTTCTGTGGGAGACAGATTTATTCAATCCTATAGACTTTTCTGTGTGAGACAGATTTGTCTATCAAGTCTTCGACTTTGGGTCGTAGCAACTCTTGGTTATGGGTGAGATAAACTAAGGGAATCAAGTGCGTAGTATCCTGCTGGGATCAGAGACGTAAGGAGCGCAAATGTACCTTGAATCGCAGAGATTGATTAGGTTCAACTACAATCCGATTGGGTTAATTGGTAGTAGGATAGTGTATGTAGCGGCTTAATACAATGTGGTGTTCAATTTGGACTAGGTCCCGGGGTTTTCTGCATTTGCGGTTTCCTCGTTAACAAAATTCTGGTGTCTGTGTTTTTTTTTTCCGCATTATATTTTTTTATATAATTGAAATATCACAGGTTGTGCGTTAAGATCAATCAATTAGAATATCCAACCTTGGTTGTTGATTTACATTGATTAATGGTAAATATTGGTCTTTGGTACCGTTCAAATTACTCATCTTATACTCAATTAGGCTCATGAGATTTCTATCTCATTGATTGGGATTGAATTAAGAGTTAGAGATATTAAACTCTTGATATAATTTAATCTAGATTGAGTATGACTGTCTAGTTGATTCTCTAGAAAGTGTATTGGAGCAAGTCCTCTCAGATTGCCAAACAAAATGTTGGGTGTGGTTGTTAGACCCCCACATTTTCAATTGGTATCAGAGCAGGGAAACACTATAAACCTAATAAGTTTGTGTTTGATTGATCCTTAAAAATTTACCCTATGGGAAATTTCTTTGGAAAACTTGCTCTTTGGCATCTCAGAATGCACAATTTAACTCCTTAAAGATTGTTCAAGATTATTACGACGAACCTGCGTGTCTCATGATAATCTCTATTCATCTAAGATGGAAAACTTAGATAGTGAGAAACAATCTAAAGGAAAAATTATAAAGAAAGAAAGATTGAGAAAACGTTCTTTACGCTCAAAGATATGGAATCTCACTAGATTAACTCTTAATCTTTTTGAGGATTACTATCATGATGGATCAATTGACAAAGATCTATTTGGAGCTTTTGAAAGCATTTTTTAGATTCTTAGAAAAACTTAACTCCGTTAAGTCTAAGAATCGTTCGATAAAGGTTCTTACACGTAATACCATGCAATCAAGGTGTACGAACTAAACTTGCTGTCAACACAAGTAAATTCAATAAAACGGGTTCTCATGTTGTTGACACAGTTTCAAGTTATCGGAAAAACCTTCTTTCTGGTCAAATAAAAAGGAAGTTAGAAAGCTCTAGTAACCCTGATTATCATCATTACTATGATTATATCACTGGCACTGCTCACAAATATCAACCAGGAATAGTGCATGAAAGTCACTCTGCACATAGTGCCCCTTGGTAACAAGTCTGGCTCTACCCCATTTGTATATATATCTTGAGATGGGGCAAGAAATGGTTTGATTTGTGTAAAGTTGGGTTAAAAAATGTTATTATGTCCTTCTAGGATTTTCGAATAAGCTTTCTACTGCATCCGTCTCCTCTCACAAATTGTGTTTTCACGGGATGCACGACCTTGATGTGCGAACATCAAAGAAAATCCCACATTCCTTTTGTAGGTCGCGGTTCATAAACGGGTCCAAGCCCATTAGTGGGGCATATAAAGAAGAAGTACGCTTACCTTCTTCTTCATCCCATCAGTCCGCGTACGTGAACTTTTTAGGGTTCATGAAATTCCTCCATTAAATTCCTTGGAGGAAAATAAGACAAAGGGTGTTCAAGGTTCATTCCAAGTAAGTGATTTCCTCTTGTTTTTCTTTCCAATTTCTAGATCTCATGATGAATCTCAAGGTTTCAAAAGGAATTTCAAAAAATTTGAGTTCTTCATCTTCTAGCATGAATTTACCTATAGATCGAAATTCTCTTAGGATTAGATTTGTTAGTAACTCATGTGCTGAGGTTTTTGAACGGATTTCATCCAATAGTTTTATTTTAGAAAAGAAATTGGATTTATCTAGTGGACATAAAGATAATTTAGTTTGTTTTGAAAAATTCAAGCTTGGAAACATCTTTGATGGTCTTGGTGAAGGATTCGACACTCTTACAGGAATCTTCTATGCTAACATCCATGATGTTAATCTTAATGACCTGGAATTCATGACCATGGTTAATAGACAAAGGATTCATGTAACTAGAGAGTTAATTTCGAAGATTACTAATATTCCTCTTAGGAATTATCGCCTTCCAAGACCTTGTCATGAACGTCCCTCTTATGAAACCATCTCCATTGGTCTATGTGGTAAGAGTGTAGCTTGGAATGAAGGCAAGTTTCCTACTAATAATCTTAGTCTTGCCTTGATTTCTTTTGCTAAACTTGGAATATACAATCTTTGTCCCTCCACGATTGAGAATTCTCGTTGGAGTCGTGAGTTTGCGGAATTGGTCTATTTTTTGTGTTGGAATTTCAAAGTCTCGACATTTTCGGCTTTATCATTTTTCAAATGGTGTCGATGACATCCTCCAACAAGAAGCTAGGATTTCCTTGCTTAATTGAGCGAATTTGTCGCACTTTCGATATTGATCCAATTGGGAACTCCATTGGTTCTCCAAGCTCGTCCGCCCTTGTACCTTCAATCGCATAAAGGAGAATGCTTGCAAGAGACAAAGGTTCAACACAATTGATGACTCATGTGATTCCTCTTCCATGAATCTTCTTCATCAAATTCACAAAGATGTTTGTAAGATCAATGCCAAAGTAAGGTGTGTTCAAGAGAAACTACTTGTAATTGCTACCAAGTTTCCGGATATCAAGGATGGCATGGATAGGATTCAAGCCAACCTTATGGTTTCTGATGACGAAGATGTTGACTAATCTTTCCCTATCTTGTCACTGGTGATGGATCGTTGGTTTTAGAGTTGTTTTTTATTATGTCTAGTAAATCTTCTTTTAGAGAATTTATTTCTTGTGTTTTTACAAGAATAACTAGGGTTTGGAATTTCCATTATTGTGAGTACACATAGCTATGTCCAACGATTTTCATCTTCAATGTTTTAAGATTTATTTATTTAAATTCTAAGTTTTTGGAAGATGATTTTTGTAATTTTAATCTTTATGATTTTATATATTGCAAATTGTTATGGGATATGTTGTTTACGTCTGTGAACCTGTGACTATCCCATACTTGTTCAAAAGTTATCTCAATTATGTCGGTATGAAAGTGAAAGTATTGATATAAGATAGAATGAACTTTTGACATTACAAAAGTTAAAGCCTTTTATGTCATTATTTTGATGGAAGAATGGATAAAGCTTTTGTTTACAGGGATTAAGTCTATTATATGTCATTGTGCAAATAATGATGAAAAATAGAATGAATCCTTGTTTATTCCGCAGTATTGGTCGATCTCCGATCCACATTTTTGTGCATATACTGTGTTGCTCCATAGAATTTATTATGTTTGAGCATGACCAACTAAATTGATCATTCTCTTGTGGTTATTTTAGTTATTGCTCAGTAAGTTCGCTTATGTCGAGCATGACCAATTGAATTGATCACGTTGTAGTTAATTTGGTTGTATATTTCACTTAAATTAATCGTGGGTTTTCTTGTGATTAATTTGGTTGTATTTTTCGATTGCATTAATCACGGGTTCTCTTGTGGTTAATTCAATTGAATACTTTGGATACAAATTCATGCTTTCATGTGATTTGAGTTTATCCAAAAGAAATCCTTCTTTTCTTGTAAAAGCAAGGTCGCCTTTGTTGTTCTTTCGGGAATGACATTTTATGGGGGAGAGTTCTTTTTGAACTTGTGCTTAATTGCCAAATCTTTGTGGGGAGTGCGGTTGTAGAAAAATTAAAGGGGTTATCTTGTATCTTTATAAACTCCTTGATGAATGCATTTAGCTTCTAATTTATGATGGCATCTAAATAAGTTGATATGGTATTCTCTTTTGGTCATGAAGTATCTCTGTGAAAATTTCATGAGGATCCCACTAGTTTTCGTACTTTTGCCAATTTGTATTGACAAAAAGGAGGAGAATTAATGTGTAGTGTGATACTACAAATACGTATGGTTTACGGATCATTATGTAAGGGGGAGTAGTTTTCATGTTGAGATGAAGTATTGACTAAGGGGGAGTGATACATATCACCATAGTATTATTGTCAAAGTTGTGATACAAATACAATTGAACTTTGATGCTGTGTAATAATACTATGATACCGTATAACAATGATTGAGAGCATTTTTTTTTCTCATTGTTATCGCTACGGATCTTCAACAACTATGATGCTGAACTTACAACCTTTAGGATCATGGAGTAATTGGAAGTGACGAAGATTTCGAGTCGCGTTGAAGATGCCAAAGAGATCAAGCATTTGGATGAGAAGCTACAATTTCTATCTATTTTGTAATCCATATGTATTGATAGTTTTGTCACTAAAATTGACAAATGGGGAGATTGTTAGATCACTTTGCTTACCAAACTCGCATGCGTTTCTATCTCAAGCATGTTTGTCAATGTTAGTGATCAAAACTATAAGTCTTGATTTCTAGCCTATTTATAGATGTCTCGGACTAGGACATAGATAGTGTTGTTGAGCTTAGATTTCACAGAGTTCATTATTTAAAGACGATGAACTACTAAGGGGAGCTTGTGGAACTTCTTCGACAAAAGGTATGTGGAGACTTGAACTCATCTATCACTTGGAAAGTCTATTTCTAATATCTCCTATATTGAGACATAAGTCGTGTTAAGATATAGTTTTCTCTATAAACATTTGATATTTCGAGCAGAGTATATCTCGCTTACATATTTCGAAATATGTGTTGGTAAGTTTTTGCTTCGACCAAGTTCATCTTATATCATGAGAAAATTGCCGAGTAACATCTTACATGGTTTGTGTGATACAATCATTTGATGTAGGCTTGGAATGTTACGATAATGATTATTTCAATATCTTGAAAATTGCTTTGATGCTAATAGTATGTGAAAACGGCTATTATCATTATAGAAGAATGTTTCAATGATTGAAATAAAGAGTTTAGAATCTTGTAACCATATTTGGATATAAGCATAGTGTGTTCGCACATTAGTGTATAAGTCCAAAACCGGGAGCCTAAAGTATGCATACTTGTGTGTATACAAAAAGGTTGTAGGAGACTGGGTAAGTATGCGTACTGGCGGAAGTTCACGTCCGTGAATTTCTGTTGAGTTTGAAAACCAAAACCAAACTCATCCGGTTACCTAAAGTGCGCGTACATGTACGCGTATTGGCGGAAAGTTCACGTCCGTGAATTTCTGCTGCATACCCGTACGTAGGGCTGTCAATGGGTACCCATTACCCGGAACCGGACCCGATAGATTTGGGTCTGGTTCCGGGTCCTAAAGTTGGACCCATTAACAACTTAGGACCCGGCGGGTAATTACCCGATTGGACCCTAATATAAACGGGTCCAAACGGTTAACACCCGTTGGGTACCCGCGGGTACAAGTACCCGGTTATTTATTCTTTTATTCATGTTTTTAGCAAAATTACAAGTATTTCGTTAGTTTTCGCTTTGATTTTTTTTTCATTTTTCATTTTTTCTTATACTTAATCTTTATTTAGTACATTAATAAATAAATAATAATAAATTTTTATAAAAATAATTTAGATCCAATCCAAAAAGAGAAAGATATTAAGTTTTTGAGATTTTTTTTTATAGTTTTCTTAATACCCAATGTGTACCTAATTCGACTTTTACCTGATTTTTAAACGGGTCCGGTTCTGGGTCCACAAATTTGGAAACCGGACCCGGAACCGTTAGGAACCGGACCCGACCTTTATAAGTAGGGTCCGGGTCCGGGCCTAGTAATACCCGGGAGGACCCGGACCCATTGACACCCCTACCCGTACGCATACTTAAGTGTGTTACTTTTCTAAAATCGGTTATACGTGAACCTAAACATTTATCAACAAGGAATGCAATCTTTGCAAACCGTGGCTATAATGTTCATGTATCGATTCGAGGGAATCAAACCGATTTTGCTTCAATTATGTTCTTGTATAATCCATGAGAATATAGCAATTGAACAACTCTTTAATTAGTTTCATTTGAGTCATTTGAACTAGTTATGGTTAAGATGAATAAGGTTGATATGAGAGTAATCATATGGCTAACCTCGGTTAACTATTTGTGAACCAACATGGTGTACACGTTTAGGTACGGTTACATAAACAATGAGGGTACATTTCATTTGTGTGTAACAAGCTAAGTTCGATCTAACAGTTGAAAGATATTAGCTTGGGAGAATTAGGTTTTTCATCTAACGGTGAATATTGAATGCTTTGTTACCAAGGTAACTTAGATTGCAAACCCTGATTTGAAAACTATATAAAGGAGAACTCTAGCAACTTGGAAACCTAATCCCCACATCTCCTGTGTGTTACTAGTTGCATAACTAGAGTCGATTCTCCTTTAACCTTAGGTTTCTTCTCGAGACCCTGTAGGTTAACGTCTTAAAGACTTCATTGGGATTTTGAAGCCAGACGCAACTATTATCTTTGTAGTTGCGTGATTTGATCTTGCTGTTTCTATCGTGTTGAGTACAATTGGAATAACTGGCTCAAGATTTTATATCTCCGATAGGCAAGATAGAAAAGTAATCACAAACACTTCGTCTCATCTTTTGTGATTCCACAATATCTTCTTTCGCTAGTCGATTTAGATTATTGTGAGGTGATTGATAATTCTAGGTTGTTCTTCAGGAATATAAGGCCGGGTTATCGATTGGTTCCTATTCACTTTGATTTATCAAAAGACGGAACAAAAACTCTTTTGCTGAAGCAATGATTCCGATGAATTCATCATTAAGACAATCAATCTCAAGATTTTTCACCTGAAGCGATGATTCAAGTTTCTCCAACAAAGCCTTTAGTTGGAGATTTTCTTGGTGAATTTTTTCACTTTTATCCAAGAATTCAAAATCTCAGTGTCAAACTCATACTCTGAATCAGAATTTGAGTTGGAAGAAATTTCTGCTGCGAGAGATGAAATTTCATTGCAGTTATCGGAAGAATTCAAAATTTTAACAAACTGAGATGATTTTTCTTGTATTGAATCATCTGAAGCATTAAAAAGAGAGAGACGTTTTTCACATCTTTTGCTTCTTTTTAAAATATCCTTAATCTTTTGTGTAGTCAATGATTTATCAAAATCAACATGATTAGAACAACATTCATCAACCCAAGACAAGTTAGAAGATTCGCTTGTGTTGGTCACAACATTTAACGCTGATGTTCTGACTATGTTCTGATCAAGATCAAGTATTTTTAACTTTCCAACAAGAGAATTTCTGGAAAGTGTTTCGAGGTTATTTCCTTCTACGATGGCATGTTTCTTAGAGTCATATTTGGCTGGCAACGATCTGAGAATTTTCATCACAATATTCTTTTCAGGAATAATCTTACCTAATGCAAAAGATGCGCTAACAATTTCAGAAACTTTGTGATTAAACTCGTCAAATGAATCTTCATCAGCCACACGAAGGTTTTCCCAGTCAGAATTTAGGTTTTGAAGCCTATCTTCCTTTTCAGTGGTATTCCCTTCGAATACAGTTTCTAAGATATCCCATGCATCTTTAGACCGAGTGCATGTATTATGGTGATGAAGATATGGGGTAATGGCATGAATGATAGCATTTATACCGACAGAATTTTGCTTTGCAGCAAGAATCTCGTTAGGTTCATATCTATCAATATCCTTTGCAATAGAAACACTGTCTACTGTAACCATTGGAGGATTATAGCCATTAACAACATAAACCCATGATTGAAAATCACGCGCTTGAAGAATAGCACGCATAACAATTTTCCACCGTAAGTAATTTGAGCCATCGAAGACTGGCGGTACGTTTACAGAGATAACACTTCTGATTATTATGAGAAACGACTTGAACGGTACCAAAGACTAATGTTCAACTGTCAATCAATTTATACCAACAACCAAAGGTTGGATTATCTAATTGATTGAACTACACACAACCTGTGATATTTCAAATATATAAAAAAATATAATGCAGAAAAGAAATAACACAGACACCAGAAATTTCGTTAACGAGAAAACCGCAATTGCAGAAAAATCCCGGGACCTAGTCCAGATTGAACACCACACTGTATTAAGACGCTACAGACACTAGCCTACTACAAGTTAACTTCGGACTGGAATGTAGTTGAGCCCTAACCAATCTCACACTAATCAAGGTACAGTCGCGTTCCTTACGTCACTGAATCCCAGAAGTTTTCTACGCACTTGATTCCCTTAGCTTATCTCACCCACAACTAAGAGTTGCTACGACCCAAAGTCGAAGACTTGAGAAACAAATTTGTCTCACACAGAAAAGTCTATTGAATAGATAAATCTGTCTCCAACAGAAATACCTACAAGTTTTGTTCCGTCTTTTGATAAATCAAGGTGAACAGGAACCAATTGATACACCGGTATTATATTCCCGAAGAACAGCCTTGTTATATCAATCACCTCACAATAACTTAACCATATGGTAGTGGAACAAGTTATGGTGGAATCACAAAGAATGGGACGAAGAGCTTTGTGATTACTTTTTATATCTTACCTATCAGAGATAAATCTCGAGAAAATCTTAGAGAAGATAGTACTCAATACGATAGAACAAGTAAGATCAGAACACGCAACTACAGAGAAAATAGTTGGGACGGGCTTCAGAATCCCAATGACGTCTTTAAGTCGTTAACCTATAATGGTTTTAGAAAAACCTAGGCTAAAGGGGAATCGACTCTAGTACGCAACTATCTAGTATAACACAAGAGGTGTGGGGATTAGGTTTCCCAGTTGCCAGAGTTCTCCCTTATATAGTCTTCAAATCAGGGTTTGATAATTTTGGAACAAAGCAATCAAAATTCACTGTTAGATGAAAACCTGATTATATTCGATCCAATATATTTCCACTGTTAGATGGTCTTAGCTTGTTACACACAAATGAAATATACTTTTATTTAGATATGGGTAACCGTACCTAAACGTGTATATTGAGTTGCCTCAATAATAGTTAACCGAAGTTAGCCATGTGAACACTTTTGTATTAACCTTGTTCATCTAACACTTTTAGATCACATATGATAATCAATCAACCAAGAATGATAATCAATCAAATCTAATTGTGTTATTCATAGTGTTGTTCAATTTTTTATATTCTCATTGAAGTATACAAGACACAATTGAAGCAAAATTGGTTTGATTCAAGAGAATCAATTCATGAACATTTAGCCACGGTTTGCAAATATTGAATTCCTTATTATATAAATGTGTTTGTTCGTGAGTATGAAATCATACTTAACCTATTTTAAAACTTAAACCACTTAAGTTTGCCAATGGGTACGCAAACTTAAGTTCCGGACATTGGTCTTAAACCAACAGTTTGCAAATGGGTACGCAAACTTTGTCTCCGGACCGAACTCAATTGAAACCGTTTGCGAACGGTTACGCAAATTTGGTTCCCGAACTTCAACAGTTAAATCTGTTTGCGAACAGGTATGCAAACTTAAGTACCCTGACTTAAACAGTTGAATCAGTTTGCGAATGGGTACGCAAACTTATTTTCCGGTTCATTATGTTAAAACAGTTCGCACACTAAGTACACAAACCGTAATGTATCCAGACATGAGTTATGTTCTAAACTCCCATTTCAATCATTGAAACATCCTTAGAAGACGACAATATATTTCTCACACAAACTATTAGCTTATAAGTAATTTTCAAGTGATCGAATGATCAATGCGAAACATTCCGAGTCTACATCAAATGATTTTCTCACACAAATCATGTAAGACGTTACAAGACAATTTTCACATGATCATGTTTTGATTTTCGTCAAGAATAATGATGAACATAGTTAAAGCAAAAAGCTTTCCAACACATATTTCGATAAATTGATAAGAGAGTTATACTCAGCTCGAAATATCAAATGTGTATAATAACGAAATCTATATAGCTATACGACTTTGTCTCAATAGGAGATAGAATAGAATAGACTTCTGAGTGATGGATGAGTTTAAGTCTCCACATACCTTTTGTTGATGAAGTTCCACAAGCTCCCCTTAGTAGTTCTTCGTCTTCAATCAATGAACGTCGTGAAGTCTAGGCTCAGCTACACATTCTATCCTAATCCGAGTCATAGCTATAAGTAGACTAGAAATCAAGAATTATAGTTTAGACAACTAAACTTGACAAACAAGCTTGAGAAAACAACGCTTACGTGGTCGATCGAGCAGTACTCTAATAGGGACAATATCGGTGGAGGATCGGGTCATTACAAATAGTATCAGAGTCGACGAAGGGTCACCTGCCGAGGGTGAAAAGGTATACTGGACGGGGTTGGTCCATGTGCTTATCTCATGAGGGATAGGGAACGTAGGAGATCTTGGATTGAATATATTCTGTAGCCGAGGACGGATCAAATCTAAGGTGGTGGTATTGTAATACCCCGATTCGGCAGGTAGGGTTCGTTGAATGGAATATAGGTAATGATTTGTCATTGACTAATACCGAGGCCTTTTCAGCACAATTGGCTCCAGAGTTGGCAAAAAACTCTGCAGCTAAGCGTGCTAGGACAAGAGTACATCCAGGGATGGGTGACCTCCTGAGAAGTTTTTGCTAGATTACCGCAGTGATGCCCGTTAAAAACTCCACACTGCCAGATGTCCGCAGTGGCTAAGTGGGGACATAATCAGTGAGGGCTCGGGTCATTACAGTGGGAGTCTTTAAACAACGAATGCCAATAGAATCCACACTGCAATATCTTAGCAAAAAAAGTGACTCCATAAGCATGATCATGAAAAAGGAAATAATACTGGACTGGTCACTCTCAGGTATACATCTCCTAATAATCTGGTCTGGAAAATACTTAAACAAATGAGGATCATCCCAAAAGAAGTGCTTAACCTCGGCTAGAAACCTAAAACGATCTTGTTTACCCTAATGTTGGGGCACTCGACCAGTAACAAGATAGTTCACTATATTTTCATACCAAGATGATTGGAAACAAAGAACAGTTGTTCATCAGGAAAACTATCACTCGCAAGAGGGGAATCATCGGGGGAATCCACAACAAGCCTAGACAAGTGGTTTACTACTACATTTTTTGCACCCTTTTTGTCCCTACTATCTAAGGAAATTTTCTGTAACAAAAGGATCCATCTAATCAATCTAGGTATGGTATCCTTCTTGGACGGAAGATACTTCAAAGTAGCATGATCGTTAAAGATTATGACCTTAGAGCCTAAGAGATAGAGTCTAAACTTGACTAGGGGGAAAACAATGGCTAACATTTCCTTCTCTGTGGTGGTATAGTTCATCTGAGCATCATTCATAGTTTTTCTAGCATAGTAAATCACATGAAGTAATTTGTTTTCTCGCTGACCTAGCACAACACCAATAACATAATCTGAAGCATCACATGTGATCTCAAAGGGGAGGTTCTAGTTAGGTGCCTGGACTATGGAGGTGGTAGTGAGTAAATTCTTAATCTTCTCGAAAGCCTCTAAACAAGCATCATCAAAGACAAACTTAACATCTTTCGCAAGCAAAATACAAAGAGGTCTAGAAATCAAGCTAAAATCCTTAATGAATCGACGATAAAAACCTGCATGCCCTAAGAATGACCTAATATATCTTACGGTTTTGGAGACTTGTATAGCCTTAATAAGGTCAACTTTGGATTTGTCTATCTATACACCCTTAGAAGTTACGATATGCCCTAAAAAAATTCCCGAGCGAACCATGAAATGACATTTCTCCTAATTAAGCACTAAATACTTTTTCTTACACCTAGTCAACACTAATGACAAATGATGTAAATACTCATCGAAAAGAGAACCAAACATTGAAAAGTCATTCATAAAGACCTCTAAAAACTGTTCTACCATGTCAGAAAACATGCTCATCATACAACGCTGAAAAGTCGCAGGGGCATTACACAACCCGAAAGGCATGCGTCTATATGCAAAGGTACCAAAGGGACAACTAAAGGTGGTTTTCTCTTGGACTTTTGAGGCAATAACAATCTGATTGTAAAAAGAGTAGCCATCTAAGAAGCAATAGTGACTATGTACTGATAATCTGTCTAGCATTTGGTCGAAAAAGGGACGGGGAAAGTGATATTTCATAGTGACATTGTTCAATTTCCTATAGTCAATACAGACACACCATCCCACGGTCACTCTGGTTGAGATTAACTCATTATTATCATTCTGGACTACATTGATACCTGATTTCTTGAGAACAACCTGAACGGGGTTCATGACCCACTTACTGTCGAAATGGGGTAGATAATGCTTGCATCTAACAACTTAAGAACCTTGGTTCGAACTACTTCTTTCATATTAGGGTTCAGTCGACATTGCATCTCCCTAGAAGGTTGGTGTCACTCTCTAAATAAATTTGATGCATACAAATAATTTGACTTATACCCTTAATGTCTGCTATGGTCCACCCCAAAGCTCCCTTGTTATTTTGAAGTATGTTCACTACCCTACTTTCCTGATCACTATCCAAGTCAGTTGTTGCAATCACAGGTAAAGTCTTAGATGGGCCTAAAAACACATACATTAGGTTATCTGGTAGTTGTTTAAGGTCAAACTTAGGAGGGTCTTCTAAAGAGGAATTAAGGTAGACTTAGAAACTGGTAGGGGTTCGAACTTAGGTCACCGTCCATTCCTAGTGCCTATCGAATGAGCATAGTTTAACAAAGGATTCACCTCATTAATCACACTATCATCATCGAAATCAATCCCAAAGTGGGCTAGGCATTTCTCTAATGGATCTTTTAATAACGTGTTTGGTAATGATTCCTGAACTAACGTTCCTATCATGTTCGCCTATTTTATGTTTGAGTCATCTAGTTCAGGGGGTAGCTTAATAACATTTAAAATATTCAGCTCAATGATCATATTATCAAAATAGATAGTCATGATACTGTTTCGACAGTTAATGATCGCATTGGATGTAGCTAAAAACAGGCGACCTAAAATCACAGGTATATGGTTCTCTGGGTCAGGGACAGGTTGGGTATCTAGGATAACAACACTTGATAAATAAACTCATCGACATCAATAAGAACATCCTCGATAACACCACGAGGAACTTTCACAGACCTATCATCTAACTGAAGTGTTATCTGGGTAGGTTTGATCTAATTAAATCTTAGCTTGAGATACACATGGTACATAAGTAAGTTCACACTGGCTCCCAAGTCAAGTAACACTTTCTCAACACGGTAGTTACCTATTGTGCAAGAAACGATATGGGAACCTAGGTCCTTATACTTAGGAGGAGGAGTATTATGGATAATCGAACTTACATGACTAGCTAAAAGGCCTTCTTTTGTACACTAAGCTTTCGCTTTCACGTACACAGATCCTTAAGGAACTTCGCATTTGACTCAATTTAAAAATCATTTTGCCTTCCTGAACTAATGTTCCTATCATTTTCGCCTATTCTATGTCCCCTTTGTAATCAGTTTTATAAAGACTTGATGCACATCCTGTCCTTATGTCCTTTTTCAAGAGCTATTTGGATGCAACTTTCAGGTGGTGCAGGAATTTTAGCAACAATTCAGAATGATATTACTCGAGTTTTGAATATTGGATGATACAAGCAGCTCAACTTTCTTCTTCCGGGATTATCTTAAATATTATTATGATTGTTGCGTGGACGATCTGGAACGAGAGATGCGAAGTGAAATTCCAGAACAAAAAGGTTGATCCCATGGTTACAGTTAGAAAAGCCCTGACCTTCACTATTTATATTGATAATCTTAATGCCAACACCTAATGAGCCATGGTGTTATGTCCCAGAGTAGGACTAATATACCTAAATGGAAACCACATGCATATCCATATTTTACGATTAATTGTGATGTTTCTTTTGATGTTAACACATGACTAACTGGAATTTCTCTTATTCTTCGTGATTCTGCAGGAAAGTGGCGTGGAGGCAAATCATAATACTATGCATGAGTGAAAGATTTTGAGCAAGCAGAGTGTCTTGCGTTCTTTCAGGAAGTTAGCTGGAGTAATGATCTGGTGAACACACATGTCGTCTTTAAAACTGATCTTAAAGTTATTGAAGGCTACATCAATAATTATTCACCAGTTGTTGCTTGGGAGAATAAAGATATCATGTTGGATGCCATGAACAAGTTAAATAACATCCCACAATGGGAATGTAATTTTGTTCCTAGGGTGTGCAATAAATCTGCTGATAAACTAGCTAAGTATAGCAGGAAATTTGGTGTAACTAGAATTTGGTCTGAACAACCACCTAGAGTTGGTTATTGTTAGACTTTGAAAGTATTTCAGATTAATAAAATTTCCTCTTTGGCATCAAAAATAAAATAAATAAATATATAACCTCTAAACACCATAAATGTGAGACAGGCTCGAACTCTTAACTGGGGAGAGAGGCTCGAAATTCTCGACCTCAGGATCACTCTATAGCTCTGAGACCTACACGCGAGCCAACTGCACCACCGCCTTAATTTGATGCAGTGTCATTTTTTTATTTTTATTTTGATAAATAAAATTTTATTAAGTGATGAAATTATCCCACAGAGAAATTTTAGTCTCTGGCTAGAAAGTTACAAATGGTTGAAGGAAAGTTACTAGAACTTGACAGATTGACAGTGTCTGCCCGGACAAGTTTAGAAATAACATCAGCAACTTGATTGATGTTCTGCTGACAAAACTAAAAATACATAACTCAAAACTTGTACTAAGATGTTTTATTTCTTTGATGATATTACGATGTTCCCAGTGAGTGAAGTAATAATCATCTGTAATGGATTGAATGACTAATTTGGCATCTCCTTCAATATGAATTTTCTTCATTTGCAAAGCTTTGGCCCATATAAGCGCTTCCTTGACTGCTCTGCATACAGCTTCTTCTGGAGTTACGCAATTTGTTGAGAATGTTCCTTTGATTTCTCCGCAAATCCCTGCATGATCTCGAAAGACCAGACCAGTACCAGCTCTATTAGTAACAGTGTAAAAGGAAGCATCTATATTAAATTTAAAAATACCAGTATCTGGGGGTTTCCAGTGTGATACTTGCAGTCTAGGTGTTAAGTTACTAGGTTCAACACAATTATGCAGAGTATTATTAGGAGAACAGAAATTCAGATAGTAGTTTATCCTATGCATGGAGTTTAAAGGATTTAGAGACAATCCCTAGAAGACAGAGTCACATCTGTCTTTCCATATTATCCAGGTACCAATCATAAGCCTGTACAACCAATGTTCTTCTCTAGTGTTTTGGTTAGACTGAAACCAACTTGTACACCATTGAGCCACTGAGATAGCACTGGAATTAACAGTTTGTTAAAGCATCCACCTCAAAGACCACATGCTGCGGCTCCGTCGAGTACTGCCTCTACAGCCTCGTACATTCAAAATTAAGAGGGACAGTATTACACCAATACTACGATCATTGAAGAGAAGTTCTGAAAGACCCATCACAATAAATTTTCACAAATTTTCTGATCAAAATGATAAAATAATAAATTTTCTCAAATTTTCTGATCAAAATATAAAATAATAAAATGGGTCACTAATTAAGGTGGAGACCAACTCTCACGTTGGAGGGTGGTACTTGTTAGTGGTGGTGATCAACAATAATGGATGTACAACTGTGATTGACCAAAAGGCTACTTTGGTCCCAAAATAACTATGTAGAGTGTTTTCAGAAACAATTTTCTCATAAAATTCTAAACAATCCAGAATCAACGATGATCTTCATTTATACTATAATCTAACAGAAGAAGCTGAAGAACTATTGTATTCAGAGGTAATCCCCAGATTTTCGGAAGCATTTTTATACTTTGCATTCCTTTTTCTCCCATTATCGCTGTGTTTTTTTGCTACTTTCATTGCATATAGATCTCTGAATCTGGCACCTGGTGTTAATATCCTCTTTCATGTAAACTGATGCATCTTAGGCTTCAAATTTGTTTTCCTAAAAGACTCATTTCAGGAAATTTATGTCTTACACAGCTATCCATCTGAACTGTTAATGAAGTTTCAATTTTTGACAACCTGACCACTAAATACTGGAATCAAAATTTGTGAGAATTTGCGACTTCTTTAGTAGTCTACATTGAGAAAAGTGGAAAATTTTGATTTTCATGAGCTATTTTTATTGTTAGTTCTTTGACTAATGCTCATTTCAGCAATCGTTAGTTACTACTGTATTCTGATGAATTCTTATTGTGTTTCTATCATGGTGGGTGGGGCGAATTCAATTATCTTGCTGTTTCATGTTATGTAACCCAGATAGCTGTTTTTCAGGTACTTGTCAACTGAAACTCCCCTACTTGAACTCATCCAATGGCTCATGATGATGCAACAAACACTGTGTCCACTGCTTTGTTAGAATCGTTTTTTTGGGACCATGGTTTTTTTTGGGGGACCATGGTTTTTTTGGGACTAATGTGTTCGGTTAGAAAATATTTTTTGCGACGTAACCGAATTTAGGTTCGGTTGAGAACTATTTTTTTGCGACGTAACCGAACTATTGTTCGGTTGGAAAATGTTTTTTGCAACTAACCGAACTTATGTTCGGTTGGGAAATGTTTTTGCAACTAACCGAACTTATGTTCGGTTGGGAAATGTTTTTGCAACTAATTTTTTGCAACTAACCGAACTGACCAGTTCGGTTGGGAAATGTTTTTTGCAACTAACCGAACTTACCAGTTCAGTTGGTAATTCTTTTTTGCAACTAACCGAACTTATGTTCGGTTGGGAAATGTTTTTTGCAACTAACCGAACTTATGTTCGGTTGGGAAATTTTTTTTGCAACTAACCGAACTTATGTTCGGTTGGGAAAGGTTTTTTGTAACTAACCGAACTTTTCCCCAAAAAAACCATGGTCCCCCAAAAAAAACCTCGGTCCCCAAAAAACGATTCCTTTGTTAGAACCTTCTTCCCAGCCCAATAATTCTTCCCAGCCCAATAACATAGGTTCGGTCAAGAGAGGGATTCGGCGGCGCGCAAGTGCCCCTATTGACTTCATTCCTCAAGAAGAGGATGATTGCGCAGTTCCTCGTAACCAACCGATTTTCTTTAATGTACATCCTAGTTTTAGACAGGTATCGTTGATTCTTGCTCTGTATCTTGGAGTAGGAGCCATTTGCTTCTGCCTAGTCAAAGATCAAATCAAAGGTCAGAAAACAAATGAGATCCTTGACGCCATATATTTTTGCATTGTAACAATGACCACAGTTGGATACGGAGATCTTGTTCCAGATAGCGTTGCCACAAAATTACTGGCCTGCGCCTTTGTCTTCACAGGAATTGCTATTATCGGGTTTTTTCTTAGCAAGTCAGCAGACTTCCTTGTAGAGAAGCAGGAAGCTTTGTTGGTTAAATGCTTCCACATGAATGAAAAAGTCGGTGGACTTGAGTTTATGGAGGAACTAGAAACTAACAAAGTAAAATACAAGTTCTTTATAAATTTAGGACTGCTTTTGTTGCTTATTGCAGTTGGTACGGTTTTCTTGATAACAGTTGAGAAATTAAGCTTGGTTGATGCCTTCTATTGTGTCTGTGCCACCATAACAACTTTAGGTTACGGTGACAGGAGCTTCTCAACAAAAGTAGGGCGTATTTTTGCTATCTTCTGGATATTGACTAGCACCATCTGTTTGGGTTTGTTTTTCCTCCACCTTGCCGAACTGACTAGTGAGCGTAAGCAACGGTCAATAGCCAAATGGGTCCTTACACGAAAGATGACTCATGTCGATCTCGAGGCAGCAGACTTCGATGATGATGGGGTCGTAAGGTAAGTTTCTTATGCTGATTAAAATTTTTATGCAAAGAAATCAATCTAAAAAACCTCCATCATCGCGTTTTCTTTGAAACATGTGTATCTATCCTAATTGTGGATTAATGGTTACTTTCCATCTTTCCTTCTGAACAGTGCTACGGAATTCATTCTGTATAAGCTTAAAGAGATGGGTAAAGTAAAGCAGGAAGATATTGTACTTCTGATGAAGCAATTTGAGGATCTTGATGTTGATCAATCTGGAACAATTTCAACATCTGATGTAACACTTGCATATATGGACGGCAACTGACGAATGCCATCTGGTTTTGATTTTGATTTTGAATGCTGGTAATTTCTGAACTGAGTTTGGGTGTACACTAGTGGCATTGGCGAGATATCCTTCTTTGGCAGAAAAGAATTGTGTTGTACTCATCTGATTCAAGAAGGTGACTTCATTCAAAAAAAAAAACAAAAAAAAAAAAAAGGAAGGAGACTTGTGAACTGCTTGTAAATTGTTGCATGGAATAAATGTTCATTTTTGGAAACGCTAAATGCGACTTTATCAAATACATATTTGTGAAAGATGTGATAAGCTGTTGATAAATATGAAGTGTTACTAATGATATTACAGATGAACTAGGTGTTTTGCATAACATTATTCTGCTCTTTGCCGTTGCAATTCACATCAGGATCAGGCTAATGGAAACCCTAACCTTAAATCCTCAGCAGCAGCAGCACGTATCTATGCCAAACTTACCAGAAGAGGTTCTAAGTGATATCTTTCTGAAGTTACCAGGGTAATCCATCTTAAGTTGTAAGTGTGTTTGCAAGTTCTGGCGTTATATAATTTCTAGCCCTAACTTCATCAAGTATCATCTTAGTAACGCTATCAGCCCTAAGCTACTCTTTGTTGACGAAAGGATGAAAATATGCTCTATAGATTATGCTTCAATATCATTATCAAAATCAAGAGAATATGGAGTCGTTCAAATGGCTTACCCGTTTGAATATAAATTTGATTCTGTTCGGATTTTGGGTTCTTGTAATGGTTTGATTTGTTTATTTTATAGGCTCAATCGTGATAAAAGTTTTTGTATTTGGAATCCATTAACCAGAGAATATAAGAAAATATCACAACAACATTGTGATTTTTGTTCTTCCATGTGGCGCAATGTTAGATATGGTTTTGGTTATGATTGTGCGCATGATGATTACAAATTAGTGATAATTGGGGATTATGAAGGATGTTGGATGATTCAAGTGCTCTCTCCAAAAATACATTTCTTTTATATTTTTGGAAACATAATTCATGGGAATCAAAGACAGGTGTCAACATATCATTTGTCCCCCATGCCCCCTTCGGATTTCGCCCCCATCAAAAATTTTCTCGCATTAGGATCCGATTCTTGGGATAAAACTCTGTCGATTTCTTATTCGTTTCGTTGTAGAAATAGATTTGATGGTGTGCATTTGAATGGAGTTCTTCATTGGTTAGGTAGTTCCAGAGAAACGTGTACTGGAGTTATTGTGTCTTTCGATATAGCTAACGAGAGAATTGAGGATTTACCATTCCCAGAAGAAACTATGTCACTGTGTAAAACCGTGGGAGTATTGGGAGAATGTCTATGTTTACTTGTTGATAAGCATTGCTCCGAGTGCGACATATGGGTGATGCAGAATTACAAAGTGAGGGAATCCTGGGCTAAACAATTTACCATTACCATACCATTTTTGGCAACCCATATGGATATTTAAAAATTGTCAGATTTTGATGCATAATTTCGGAGGATTTGTTTTACGTGACCCAGAAAATAGAAAGTCAGAAGAGTTGAATACAGGGGGGAGATTATTGATAAGTGACTCAGAGAACTATGTGCAGAGCCTGGTTTCAGTTAACTCGGGTACTTACATGGACTTCAAAAATAGAAGCAGCATGAGGACGCCCAAGAAGAAAAGGAAGAGAACCGCTGAGTAAGTATTCGTTATGACCTCGAAATATATATAGCTAAACTTACTTTTCTGCTTGAGATTTTATTCTTGTTTCCTGGCTTCGAACCATTTTCATATGATTATGTCCTCTTTAAATTTTCGACATTCTAGTTGTTTGTTTCATCAGAGAGTCTATGTTATTTTATACTCTGAAAAATGCTGCTACCAGCTGTGAAGGCAAAAATGGCACATTGAATAAGAACCTATCTGTGCCTACAGCACAGCCTAAGCTCGACCTCAGGATCACTCTATATAGCTATGAGATCTACGCGCTAGCCAACTGTGCCACCGCCCAGTTGATGTTGGCACGTTTTTCAAGTTACTTGAAGTGCTGCAAAATGGCACAATGAATAAGAACTTTTGAGGACACAGGTTCTTATTCACAATTTTCTTGTCTATAGGATGCCTACCTAAATCACTAACTGGCGCTGTAAATAAGAACTTCTTGGCTGTTGGCTACAGTACATTCTTTCTTTTACGATTGGAAAGTGCAGAGACAATCTTAGTAATTCAACAAAAGTTGGCAAATTGTTGTATTTAAGTATTTCAGGAA
Organism: Papaver armeniacum; assembly: GCA_023531295.1. Classification (NCBI taxonomy): domain Eukaryota; kingdom Viridiplantae; phylum Streptophyta; class Magnoliopsida; order Ranunculales; family Papaveraceae; genus Papaver; species Papaver armeniacum. Next base: position 670,826 of record JAJJWW010015937.1, on the reverse strand, counting down.
GTGAAAAGTTAATGAATCAACCAAAAAAAAAAATCGAAGAAGTCTGTCCGAGCGCTTCTGCAATGAGGGGGAAAAAAGAATTGGGGCGAGAGAGGCTCGAACTCTCGACCTCAGGATCACTCTATATAGCTATGAGACCTACGCGCTAGCCAACTGCGCCACCGCCCCAAGTTGTTAAAATCCCGTTTCTTGGTATTCTATTCAAACAGATTATTGTTTTATTCATATTGTTTGCAGTTTGCACTGCTATATCATTGTCTGTTGGATCACAAATGATGCAGCAGCGCCGGAGTAGAAAAAAAATGTGGTCGGTTTTTTAATGTCCCAATCAGGTTGTCATAAGCGGTTCACTAAGTTTGTCATCCTGTTGTGTAGATAACAAGAATCAATTATGTTTTCAGGATTGCTTACCAAAAGGATTAAACGAACAGCTTAGCTTTTGCTTGCATGAGCCAACAAACTCGTTTACTCAGCAACAACTAGGAAACCCAATCATGAGTTGAAACAAAACAAAACTTGACATTAGGAAAGGATTTTCTGTTTAAGACCAATTACTGGCATTACATAATACACTCGCATACTAAAATGCATTACATATGGTGAAAATTATAGATTTGAATTACTAAATGAAGTACATGAACGTTTAGATCAAGGAAAAAATACAGGAGCATGCATACATTTCTTTGCAGCAGCAGTTTCTCAACTTGTTCACACAAACTATCTGATACATAATTTTCTTTTGAAGAAAATTAGGGGATTCCTTTAACCAGTTCATACAAGCAGACAGAAAGATAGTATTTTCTCAGAACTCCTGGAGTTTGGGGTTTTCCAAATTATGGAATGTTCTTGAAAAGCTCTGGGAGATGGGCATTTGTAAGCTTGGTCCTCTTGCTAATGTCGCGTGTTTTCTTCTTGGCCTTTGGCTTGGGGTTAATACCATGAACCTGGGCCATCGCTCTCCTCTTTGCTGTATTTGTTGCAGGCTTCATCCCATTCTTCTGAAGATCTTTCTCAATATCAATCATATCACGTGGAAGCTCAATCCCTCGGAATAATACCTTTAGGTCGTCATCCACTTTGATTGTTATCTTGGGATCGTTCGGGAAAACAACATCTTCTTGAGAATCAAAATTTGATAGCAACCAAACATCGCCAGAAGCCTTCAGAGCCTGTGCAAATGGCATAACATACAGATTAACTCTCCATATTCGCACATATTAAGGCCTAAAATCTGTACAGCTTCAAAGAATGAAAAGTTCCACTGGATCAACAGTAGAACAACGTTACCTGTAGGTCATCTAGGACAGTTGGGTATGCATCCTTTAGGTCGATAACGTTCTTACCTTCTGGAAACTTCCGAATCAAGTGAAGCAGTTCTTTTTTGTTTTTGAGATCATGAGTGGCCTGCAGAAAAGTTATGGAGCTATATCGTCATACCTCTCTACCCATATCAACTATCAAGGCATATGTATAAGCAGGAACTTTTCCTGAACCATTCTTGAGAATGGCCCGGAAAATGTTACTATGCAGGATTGTCTCGTAAGGTGAACTCCAGAGAAAGGACGCAAGAGTTACCTTGTAAGAGAAGCGCTTCCCATCGTAGAACACTTTCGGGTTGTTTGTTAAACCACTGAACACTTCCCTATTATTAACTGCATCAACGTAACATACTTCATTAATCTGCTCCGCCGTAAAGGCTTCCCTTGTCTGGAAAAAAGAAAGTTTTAGCATACATAGTTAGTCTTTTACAACAAGTAGTTGAAAGCAACAAGTGCCGCAAAGCTTAAGAAATTCAGTAGTTCTATGAACTACTTTTATTCTAAATGTAGGTTAACCCTTGAATTGTCAAATAGTTCTGTTTCCTATGTTAGAAAACCATTATAAATTTTACATTACAGTTTCTGGTAATTCATAATAGAAACTATGAAGTGTCATTATCAATAACCGCTATTTTTCATTAGATCACTGGCTTTATCCACGCTGAAAAGACAGTCTAACAAGCCACAGACCCAGAATGTTGCTTCACTAAATGAACATTTTCTCATGTGGTGACTTCCAAGATTTTTCTATCACTTCAATTTCATCTAAAATAGATACTAAAACCAAATATCAAATACCTTCTACTAAGCATAATTCCCCAATCCTCATGAACACATGTCACAATGTACACTTCAAAAATTCTCTATTCCAACCTTTTGTCCCTTTCTAGTCATTTCAATCAGAATGGACATCAATACTAACGGTTGTTCATTGCTTTACATAACGAACCAAATGGATGCGTACAAACACTAGGCATCAATTTATACCATCTTACAAAGAAGAGTCTAGTTTTTATACCTCATACAGAATGGCTATAACACGTTTCATTTGAGCCCCAATCGGAGCTTTCCGGATACTATTGATATGTTGAAGCCTTTCTGTATCATTTGAAAATTTGACTGCAGGTGCCTTTGCAGCAATTGACGATGTTGTTGCAATAGGTACAGATTTATGATGTGGTGCAGACCTGGATGACGATCCTGATCCTGCTGCTGCTCGAGCGTTATTGATACTTGATAGAGTTGATTGGCATTTTTCTTGTTGCTGTTTGAATCTTGTTAGTGATTCTTGCAGTGCCATCTTTTAACTCAAAATACCAATCACTCACTCAAATTCTACACAATCGAACAACAAAACCGGTTAAATTGAACTAAATTCTAACAATACGATCAGAATATCATTAAAAAATACAAAATCCAGGGTTCTTCATTTGAGGAGATGTCTGATTTTTCATACAGCAAGCAGGTACCTTTGAAATGACCTAATTTTGATGGCTTTTGATTTGCAAATTATATACCCCCAATCGATTAAACAGATTTTGGTTCATTTCTTACTGATTTTTCAAATGAATTTTTAAATCCCTAAATTTCATTTTTCATTTTCGATCGAGGATTCAAAAAATTTGAATCAAATTGATGATTTTCTAGGGTTTTTTTTGGAGAAGAGAGAGTGAGAGTAAAAGAGAACAGCTTACCTGAGATTCTTCTCTGAACAGAGAGTGTCAGAGAGAGAAAAAAGAAAGGGGGAGAATGAAGAAATGATCCTCTAGAGGTGAACCCTAAACTGATCAGTTCGGTTTTTCAACCCCTTGGCTTCTATTTATAGAGAGTTAGAAATGAGATCGCTACATATTTAGTACAGGATTTCTTAACCGACTTTCACCTGGAAATGCTGGGTCCCATGGGCCATTGAATCGATCAGCTTGACATATGGTTTGTTACCGTTCTTCTACACTGCTCTATTTCTGTTGAGGGGGATCACTCAATATTATCCCGGCTAAATTGGGGCCTATGCCACTTAATTGGTGACAAAATAAGGTCATTAAGAAATAATTCGTAGAAACCCATTATCCACTATTTATATTAATGCCTAATATGCCCTTGTTAAATTAGTGATGATTAATTAAGTTAATATTTGTTAAATTAATTAGTGTTTGAGTTTTATTATAGTGTTGGGATTAGAGTAGAAATTCATTTTCTTTTTAAAGGTTTGGAGGGAAAAAAGAAGTAGAGGGAAAAAAGAAAAAACTAGGGTTTGTGATTTTCTTAGCAAAAATGAAACTTTATAGTGATGATGAAGACTCTAGTAGTGATGAAGAAGTTGGTGCATCAGATTATCATGATTTCGATCCTACCGAATTGGATAATTTGTTGAATGAAGAAGAGAATGCCAACCAAAGAATGCTTGAGGATATTATTCAAGCACAAGAACAATATCGTCAGGAAGAAAAAGGTGATAATCCTTCTAATAAACAGGTATGAGTTGTAACGATCTAAAAACATGTATTTGCACGTCTCGATCGCCAAAACGGAAAAAAATTTGAATTTTTTTTTTTCAGAATCGGTTTATTCAATACTACCACATAAACCGATTCTGGATAAAATCCCCAAATTGGGTATCATAATCGGTTGTTGTTCATCACCATATAATCCGATTGTAGTAAATTTTTGGCGCGATGGGTATGTGACCAAAATCGGTTTATGTTTGTGATGTGCATATGCCGATTCCTTCACTTGGATTTTGCAGTAAAATTCACAAAGTTCACAATCGATTCATTTATGTATATATGTAATCCGATTGTGGAGACGAAATGATACAGGAAAAATGATGACCAAAATCGGATTACATGTTATGCAATATGAACCGATTGTGAAATATGGTAATTTTTCTCTGAAATCATCAAGTCCTTAATCGAACTTTATAATTGCTCATATAAATCGATGCCTAACAATCGGTTGTCTCAACTGTGACACATAAACCGATTCTAAATCCTACACCTTTCGATATATGTTGTAGATTGTTGCAGCGTTCGACGAAAATCAGCCCAAACACGTATCTCTGTTGGGTGTTGATAGCTCTGCCCACTATTTCACCGATTTGGAATGGAAAGTAAGAAACGATGCAAAGCAATGGTTTATAGACAAGGGAATAGAGATCAAATGCGCGTTAGTTTTATGCCGTCATTCAAGTGAAGATCGTTTAGAACTTGTTTGTGAGAGAGGTGGAAAGCAAGAAAGTCACTTGGCAAAGGACAGACTGTACGTGAAGAAGACGACAAGGGAATACATTACTAAATCAAAGAAGTATGGTTGCCCGTTTAAGATTATAGTTAACAGACCCAAGGGTAAGGTATACAATCTCTCTAAAGTGATGAATGGTTGTCATAATCATAATGATCCGGAATATCTTATTGGAAACGCGGTCGTTTGTGGGTTGAAACCACATCAATTGGAAACGGTGAGGTCGATGAAAGCGTGTGAAAAGGAGAGGGTACCCAAATATACCTCAAGATAAAACTTTTCCTACCTATAAGTCTTTTCTCTGAAAGTGATTGTCTATGGACTGAGTCGACACAATACAACTAATCGGTTCACACTTCGTGTGATCGTCTATGGATACGAGATCGAGACAATACAACAACGAAGTATGTTTACTTGATAAAAGGGTTCGGACTTAACCAAACACAATAGGATTACTTATCAAGTAAATAGGAATTAACGTTTGTGTAATTTACTTTAATTATAATAAAACAATTATAATGCGGAAAATAAAGTAAATGACATAGCAAGATTTTGTTAACGAGGAAACCGTAAATGCAGAAAAACCCCGGGACCTTGTCCAGAATTGAATACTCTCAGGATTAAGCCGCTACACAAAATTAAACCAACTTTGTATAGTTAAGACCAAGCAACTAAACCTATCGTTCACCTAGTTCCGTCTGTATTCCCACGCATCCAACTTATGAATAAGTCACGTACTTGGAACAATTCCTTTGGTTCGTATTCCAAACAGTAAAGGAACAACAAATCTGTTTGGTATCAACTCTCTTCAACCAAGTGATGTGAGTTCGACAAAGGCTCTTTTGTTTATCTCAATAAACTCCTTCGTCAGGTTCTTAGATCTATCTTATGTTCAACTACCAAAGGTAATTGTTAAGATTTGCAATCAATACTTTTAATCACAAAGAATTGTATTGATGCCGATCTACACATCTAATCAATCCAATCTATCACAAGGATAAACCGATTATAGTTGGATCCTCTTATACTGAAAAAAGTATTGTGCACACCAAAGATTATGAACCCAAAATCAGAAATCTTCAATTATCTTCTTTGTCTTCAAATCTTCTTAGATCTTCAATAAACACCTGCACACAACAACTTGAATCTCTTGTAATCAATCACGCACAGAACGGAGTCTGTTAACAATGGATTATCACAAGATCGTCTTTAGAACTAACAACAGTCTAAAAATCCCTGTCGAAACTTCGATCTAGTTTGAGTGAATCTTATATCAGAAGACAAGATTCTCAAGCATAAACAAATTAGGTGCAATCAAAGTTCAACCACCGTTAGTCAATCAAATCAATCGAAAACACAAGATAAACCTCCATTATCTAGTTTCCCACCAACGGTACTAATGGAGCTTCTCAATCCCAAAGAATACTTTAAACTGAGTGGCCGTAAGAGATTTCGCCTAATTAGGTTACTCTCCTCTCCGAATAGGCGGCCACACCAGTAACAACACAACCGAGGAAGTTTGCTGTCACGAAGGATTAGTTTGCTAGAAATGCAAACTTCAAGTATTTATAAACAAGAAAGTTTTGACACCAGGAATTTCCAAAACCGAAAATATTCTCAAAGATATTCAATATATTCCAAATTAGGTTTCCATAATTCCTAGAAATGCTCTGTCCAAAATATTGACCGAAAATCTCTTTGGAAAATCTCAACTAGTAAATGCACATTACTAATTCTCGTTTTCCTAAATTAAAATTAAAAACCTTAAATAAAAGATTCTTAACTTATTTATGTTTCGATCCAGGGATTTTCTTCATATAGCTATTAAGGAATAACTTTGAACAATAAAAGATAAACATTACCGTACGTGTTCAAAGTATGCCGACATCCTTACTTTATAAGTCCTCTTTCATACTTACAACCTTGAAACCGATTTGCCACACTTCCAAACAAGTTTATAATTGGTTCATCTGACTTTCAAGAACTATGTGATTGATCAAGAAACACTCAATCACAAATCATGGGTTTAACGGTTCTACCAAAACAAGTTTCGGTTCTACCTCCATGTGAGTATTGTGCATAGTCACACTAGCCTCCCAAAATTTGGTTGACTAGGTACTAGGATCGGTTCCCCACATATATATGGTATCTAGCTTATATGTGTTGCACATGTCCATAGGATCGGTTCCCCTTTGCCTAAAAACGTGTTACACATGTCCATAAGATCGGTTCCCCTTTCTGCTAAAAACTTACTGCACCTCATACAAGGATCGATTCCCCTTTGTGATGTGTTGCACCTCTTCATAGGATCGATTCCTCTTTACCCAGAGTTGGTCACACACTAATCACAAAATCGATCATACCATCTCATGTGATTACTTAAGATCGGTTTCACTAATAAAAGTCATACCAATACATAAGTCATGCCTTTGTGAATAGTTTTACCAAGAACACAAACAAGTCATGAGCGGTTATACTAAATCACACATATTGGTTGTTCACAAGATATGCAATGAATAACAATACCAATAACGCATGACGATTTCCTTTTCGATTCATAAACAAGTTGATGAACTTACTTCCTTAAAACACATGTATAAACATTGTTTCCTAGGATGAAATCCTCACCTCATACCCATACATAATCACAATAGCATTCAAACGATTATGTCGATGTCTTATCTACAAAGTTTAATGGTTAAGCAATAAACCTCGTATTGTATTCCTTAATACTATGTCTATCTAGAGTGTTCATGCTTCGCAGTTTTGTTTTCAATATGCACGACTTGAAAGATACGTTAGGGAATGAAACAGTTCAAGTCAAATATCACTAACCTCAAGTGGAAGGATGATGTTGTCGTTGTATCTTCTTACTTGTTCACTTCTTCAAGTCTTCGCAATACTTGTAATGTCTCATATCCTAATACTTTCAAGCTAACCTATACGAAGTTGACTCTAGTACATAATCAAACGACACTTAAAATGAGTTTTGATTCACTAAAATATGACAACCAAACTTGACATACCAACGCTTGGTGGGTTCAACCGAGCTATGCTCTAACAATATCCACCATTGTCAATTTTAGTGACAAAACTCTTACAATCATATGGATAAACAAATTACAAGAATTCATTACACATACGCTTGATTCCCGAATTCAACAGCACAATAACTTGTATACATTCAATCCTTAAATTCCGTTGTTGACATTTTTTCATAACAAAGCTAATACTCCCCCTAAAGGTGAGATAGGTAGATTTCATCAATCCGCACGTCTTTGTTATACCAATTAATATGATATGTTACTCCCCCTTAGTCTATGATTTCACTCTTTCGTTAGATAAACGTTTAAGCACTAATGTTCTTTTCCTTAGTGATACCAATCAATATAAAATCAATGCCAGTATCACTTGTTTACTCCATATATTTCTCCCCCTTTTTTTCACAAAATGACAAAGAAACGAAACAATAAAGGGCAAACTGAAAAGAATCTTACAAATCTCAAAATAGACTTGCAAACCTATAGAGTTAAGCACGAGGGTTCCACACACCATTTTTGATAACCAATATCAAAACCGAAACTACAAAGTAATTTGTTTTGATATGTTATCAAGGAAATAATTGCCCGAAGCAATTTTCCCAATTTAGTTTAGCAAACCAAAAAACAACTAAGCACCTTAGTTCCTTTGCTAAACCGATCATACAAATACAACCGCTTCGTTCGATAAGACCAAAATAAAGATAACTCTATTTTTCTCATCAGGTTCTAATTATCCATATAACTTAGAGCTTTCACTTTTAAACAAGACAAGTACTAGGTTAGTTAACTAGTATTTCTTGTTAAGGCATTCGATTAGACTTGAATAACCGAAACTCCCACTTTGATAAGTCTAACTAAGATAACCTTAGTTTCTCTTATCCGGAATCGATCCCGTAAACATTTTCTTTCGTTAAGTCATAAACAATTCATACAGACCAAATAAATCAACTTGCATAATTATTCACCTCAACCGGAAGCAATTGAAACAACATAAAATTATAGCACCGCAATTGCACCGAAATTTTGTAAGACTAAACAATTGATACCACACAATAAAACAAGATAACAATAGTTTTTCTTAACCGGAACCAATTGAATCACACACACATCCATACACATATCATGGAATAAAACATCAATTGTACCAAAATTTTGTTAAGCAAAAGCAATAAATATATGAAATAAAAATCAGGCTTTTCTTAAACAGGAAAACAATTAACTAACAACATTGTTACCTCAAATTTCGCATCCACTTCTCCAATATGTTTGCATCTTCTTCCAGGGAGAATTGATATCGAAATACCATTATGTTGTCATCCTTATGCAAAACAAAAGAATAACAACAACCAACCTTTACCATAGAAAGGTTGAAAACCGGTTTTTAACTATTGCAAGCAAAATTTGAAAAACCCCCGAAACACATATGCTTTTATGCTAAACCAAAACCGATTCAACATATTGTGACTTTTTCACATATTGTTTCTATCAGAACCTCTCATGATCCTTAGATAAAGCCTACCAACATGGGATAAAACTTAATCCTGCTAAATCAAAAAGTCACCCAAACCATAAGGGTTCACAACATTATGAGATCGAATATCAAGGTAATAAAACCGAAATCAAACATCGCACAAACATCCATAGCAATTGAAAAAACGGGGGTACAACAACCACACCCAATATTTCGCTTAGCAATCTGTATGGACAAACTCTAATATACTTTCTAGAGAATCAACTAGACAGTCAGACTCAATCTAGAGAAAAGTATATCAAAGAGTTTATATCTCAATCCCTCGATTTGATCTTTACTCAAGAAAATATAAATCCGTGAGTCTTTATCAAAGAGAGATAACTTGGATGGTACCAAAGACCAATATCCAAGTGTCAATCAATTTAAATCAACAACCAAAAGGTCGGATATTCTAATTGATTGAACAACGCACAACCTGTGATATTTCAATTATATAAACAAATATAATGCGGAATAGAAATAACACAGACACCAGAATTTTGTTAACGAAGAAACCGCAAATGCAGAAAAATCCCGGGACCTAGTCCAGATTGAACACACATTGTATTAAGCCGCTACAGACACTAGCCTACTCCAAATTAACTTCGGGCTGGACTTAGTTGAACCCCAATCAATCTCACACCGATCCAAGGTACAGTTATGCTCCTACGCCTCTGATCCCAGCAGGATGCTACGTACTTGATTCCCGTAGATGATCTCACCCACAACTAAGAGTTGCTACGACCCAAAGTCGAAGACTTTAATAAACAAATCTGTATCACACTGAAAAGTCTACGGTAATAGATAAATCCGTCTCCCACGAATATACCTACGAGTTTTGTTCCGTCTTTTGATAAATCAAGGCGAACATGAACTAATTGATAACCCGGACTTATATTCCCGAAGAACAGACTAGTATTATCAATCACCTCACAATATTCTTAATCGACGCAGCGAAAAAAGATATTGCGGAATCACAAACGATGAGACGAAGTGTTTGTGATTTCTTTTCTATCTTGCCTATCGGAGATATAAATCTCAAGCCAATTATTCCAATTGTACTCGTTTATAGAAACAACAATATCGATCACACAACTACAAGAAAAGTAGTATCGGTCTAGCTTCACAATCCCAATGAAGTCTTTAAGTCGTTAACCTGGTTTAGAGAAGAAAACCCAAGGTTAAAGAAGAATCGACTCTAGCTTATGCAACTAGTATCACACGTAATGTGTGGGGATTAGGTTTCCCAGTTGCTAGAGTTCTCCCTTATATAGTCTTTCAAATCAGGGTTTGCAATCAATGTTAGCTTGGTAACAAAGCATTCAATATTCACCGTTAGATGAAAACCTGATTAGATTCAAGCTAATATTTTTCAACCGTTGGATCGAAACCTTAGCTTGTTACACACAAATGAAATGTCCAATTTTGGGTTTATATAATCATTCCCAAATATTGACACTTGTTGGTTCAACAATAGTTAACAAAATGGTTAGCCATATGAGCAATTCATATCAACCATATTCTTCATCACCATAACTAGTTCAAATGACTCAAATGAACTAGTTAGAGAGTTGTTCAATTGCTTAGATCTTATGTAACTACACGAGACACAATCGAAGCAAAAACGGTTTGATTCACTCGAATCGGTTCATGAACTTTATAGCAACGGTTTGCAAAAGCATTCCTTAGTTTATATAAACATGAGTTCAAGAACAACCGATTTTAGATATAACCTACTCAAGTTCGCGGACTGGATTCGCGGACTTAAGCTCACATAAGGAGTTCACAAAATCCAGCAGAAATTCTCTGGTCGAGAACTTCCGCTGATTCGCGGACTTGGCTCACGCCACATTCCGTTTCTCTTGATCAACAAAGTTCGCAAACTTTGGTTCAAGGAATAAGGACTTATACATATATGTGTTTCCACAACAATGCTTATATCCTACCAATGGTTATGTAATCTAAACTCTCATTTCAATCATTGAAACATTCTCGGGGGACGTTATATAGTCATTATTCATGCACCATTTTTCGTCGAGCAATTTTCAAAGTGATTGAAACATAACATGACATTCATCACTAGGTAAAGATGAATTTGGCTAAATCGAAAGCTTACCAACATATATTTCTATAAATAGATAGGCAAGTTAAACTCGGCTCAAAATAGCAAATGCGTATAATGAAAGTCTATATATCAAAACGACTTTTTGTCTCAAGAATAGGAGATAGAGAAAATAGACTTTTCAAAGGATGATAAGTTCAAGTCTCCACATACCTTTTAGTCGATGAAGTTCCACCAGTTCCTTGAGTAGTTATTCATCTTGTATGATGATTGCCATGGAGTCTTGAGCTCAACTATACTTTCTATCCTAGTCCGAGACCTTTAGCTATAATAGGCTAGAAATCAAGACTTATAGTTTTGATCACTAACATTGACAAACATGCTTGAGATAGCAACGCATGCGAGTTCGACCGAGCAGTGCTCTAACAATCTCCCCCTTTGTCAATTTTAGTGACAAAACTATTAACACATATGGAATACAAAAAATAAATAAATTAACTTTTGTAACTCCTATTCCACATGCCTAATCTTCAACATTACTCGAAATCTTCGTCACTTCCAAGTACTCAAATGATCCCAAAGGTTGTAAGTTTAGCATCATCGTTGTTGAAAATCCGTAGCTATAACAACAAGAAAACAAGAGTTCTCAATCATTGTTATCCAGTGGCATAGTATCATTACACAGCGTCAAAGTCCAATTGTATCAGAACTTCAACAACAATACTATGGTGATATGTATCACTCCCCCTTTGTCAGCACTCCATCTCACATGGAAACCACTCCCCCTTACATAATAATCCGAAAACCATATGTATTTGTAGTGTGAACTACATATTAATTCTCCCCCTTTTTGTCAATAAAAGTGGCAAAGGTACAAGAACGGGATCCTAATGAAATTTCCGAAAGAGACATTTCATGTCCAAAAGAAAGAAACGCATATCATCTTATTTAGATGCAATCATAAAGCCGAAGCTAAATGCATTCATCAAGGAGTTTAAAGATACAAGACAACCCCTATAATATTCCACAGCTGCACTCCCCGAAAGATTTGGCAATTAAGCACAAGTCCAAAAAGAACTCTCCCCCATAATATGTCATTCCCGGAAGAACAACAAGAGCGACCTTAATTTCGAAAGAAAAGAAGGATTTCTTTGGACATAACAAAACACATACAAGTATGAATTTGAATCCAAAATACTCAATTAAATTAACCACAAGAAGTTCATGATTAATTTAACCGATAATGCTAAACACAATTGAACTTATGGAGACTCAAAAATACTCCATTAGATTAATCACAAGAGAATCCATAATTAATCTAATCAAAATACACAACCAAACTAATCACAAAAGTAATCAATTTAATTGGTCATACTCGTCATAAAAGAATCTATGGAGCAATGACTAAGTTAATCATGAAAATAATCAACCTAGTCAAAAAAGCTCAAACATAAGAAGACTTATGGAGTTATAACTAAATAACCAAACAAGATGATTAATTTAGTTCAAAAATGCTCGACATAAAGTACCTTACGGAACAACAACAAAGTGAATCATAAAATAATCAACTTGGTCGTTTAGTGCTCAACATAAGAAACATTACGGAGCCTCACAAAGAATACATAAAATATGGATCGGGGAAGATCAATTATCATGGAATACACAAGGATTCATTCTATTTTCCATCACCATTTGCACAATGACAAACAATAGACATAATCCTTGAAAACAAAAGATTTTAACCTATCTTGCGTCAATAATTGACAATATAGGCTTAACTTTTGTATTTGTCAAAAGTCCATTCATTCCTTTATCAACATATGAATATAGACTTATGAAAGACTTTACTTTTGACAAGATATGGGACAATCATAGTTCACGGACGCAAACTCACATATCCCATAAAAATTGCAATATATAAAACCACGAAGATTAATACTGCAAAAATCATCTTCCAAACAAATTTAGAGTTTAAAACAATAAATCTAAACACATGAAGATGAAAACGTTGGACATACCTATGTGTAATCACAATAATGGCTATTCCAAACTCTAGTTATTCCTCTAAACAAAAAACAGAAAAATAGAAGATTTACTAGGCAAAACAAGCTAAAACAAAACAACAGACTTTTATGCCAATGCCGAACACGAACTGAAGTCATATAGACTGTTCTGGATCCTCATGAGTCTTGAGATCGTTTAACTCGTGATCAACAGTATCTACTGCATCTTTAGAAAACATATCTTCATTGAGAAGATCCTTAATTTGTGCTTTCATGAGACCAAGGTCAGACGTAACCTTTTCCAACTCAGTTCTTAACACATTAAGACTTTTCAAGGTGTCAACAAGCTGCAGTTTTTCTTTCTTGTAATATTTAAGAAAGTCGTGAACCACTTCAGCAGAGATCATCTCCTCTTTCTCGACATCCTCATGTGTATAGGCAAAGTAACATGAGGCATTGGGATGATTATCTTCAACAAAAGTTATTTTCTTCCTCCCTTTGGACTCAAAACCAATACCTTTAGCAAGAAAGCCTCTAGCGAAACCACAAGTTTGTGAAGAGGAAGTCATTCTTGACAGAAACACAATAACCTGAGTATGCAAACGTGACTCAAAGGTTTGGTATTTAAAGGTTTCTTAGGGAAGAAGGTTTTTAGGGTTTTAAAACTGTTGACTCATGATGGTAACGCGTGTACACATACGAATACAACATGACCCACAAGGAACAAAACAAAAAAAAAACTTTTTGCTACATAGGACTTCGTAAATGTCTCAATAAATTTCTTAACATTAGTGAAGAATTTCAGAGCACTAGTGTAGCAGACCACCTAATTGCAATAAGGATTGCATTAAAAAAAGAGAAACGATAATAGACACTACAGAAAGAAAAAAAAATTAGGCAAAATTGTCTGCAGACACTAGTTTAGCTATAAACGATAAGAGGATAGCTCAACTAAGCAGAACACAAAAAAAAATGCCACAGTATACCTGACTCTTACACATCTTGCTCAACAGGTTTTTTTATGAGCAAGTTCTTAATCCTTGTGATTAATTAGCACAAGTATGAGCTCTGAGCTCATTAAAAGAACTGTGTTTATGATCGAGTCTCTTTTTCCTTCTGAATATAGAGAGATCCCTTTTTATGTGAGAAATTATCATAAAACTTATTGTCATCAAAATAAGAGACATAGTTAGAGTTCTTACCAGAAGAATTTTGACTTGAGGAGGATCACAACCTGTCGACGATTTCTTTATATCCTTCAATTATCTCCATTAGGTTATTTATCACATCATCAATTTTCCTTCTTTCTTCTGGGATTTTATTCACATCAAGGGTAAAGTTGTTTCCAGAGGAATTAACTTGATCTTCTCTCAGGCGAGTCTTGTTAAGACCTCTATTCTGCTTCAGGATATTTGAGGAACTCATTGAATCCGACCTTCCCGGTAACATACACAGGATAAGTACGAAACCAACTTGGTTTACACATATGAATGTGATTACACCTTGAGAATCAAGTCTAAGGTGTGTTGAAGTTGAACCAAGGAGGTTTTATTCAACCTAGAATTTATCTTTTGTTTAGCAGAGCCTTTTGCATCACAAAATAGGCATACTTTCTGATCACAAGAGTGATTAGACAAAGTAGTTTTAACAACCTTGTTAGGAGATTTCTTCCTTCCATATGATGTGGAACACCCTTGTTCAACGGGAAATTCAGACACATTCTTTTTGATAGGAAGGGATTCCGATTTTACTTCTGGAGCTGGAGCGTTTTTAGTCGTAGCAGAAGTACTTGGTATATTAGACTGCTTAGAGCATCATTGAATAGAGAGTTTCTTCAAGCGATGTTCTATTTCCGCGGCATATTTTTTGAGGCTTGCCTCGAGAACCATACGGGAGGAGTGATCCTCAGTATTTTCTTTGAAATTGCAGTCTCTTATTACACCAAAGAGATTATTGACATGATGTTTTAACCGATTAAATCTATCAGCTTGAATTCTAGCAAGGTTTAGAATGAAATCACTCTCTTTAGATGTTTCCCATTCATTTAGAGAGATACACTCTTTTGAAGGGTAATCGGAAAAACATATGTCGCATCATGTCTGTCTTGTTTGAACACAAGGTTCGTCTATATTTGAGATTGAAGAATCTTTCTCTTTAATAGAAGCAGAAGAGACAGAGCTTTTATTTCTGGTGATGCATTTATCGGAGATAGTATCGTCCATCCTCAGATCGCTACAAACACATACTTGTAAGGTTTTGAACGTGATTGCCTGCTCTGATACCAATTGAAAAAACGGGGGTACAACAACCACACCCAATATTTCGCTTAGCAATCTGTATGGACAAAATCCAATATACTTTCTAGAGAAATCAACTAGACAGTCAGACTCAATCTAGAGAAAAGTATATCAAAGAGTTTATATCTCAATCTCTCGATTTGATCTTTACTCAAGAAAATAGAAATCTGAGAGTCTTTATCAAAGAGAGATAACTTGGATGGTACCAAAGACCAATATCCAAGTGTCAATCAATTTAAATCAACAACCAAAAGGTCGGATATTCTAATTGATTGAACAACGCACAACTCGTGATATTTCAATTATATAAACAAATATAATGCGGAATAGAAATAACACAGACACCAGAATTTTGTTAACGAGGAAACCGCAAATGCATAAAAACCCCGGGACCTAGTCCAGAACACACACTGTATTAAGCCGCTACAGACACTAGCCTACTCCAAATTAACTTCGGTTTGGATTGTAGTTGAACCCAAATCAAACACACACTGATCCAAGGTACAGTTATGCTCCTACGCCTGTGATCCCAGCAGGATGCTACGTACTTGATTCCCTTAGATGATCTCACCCACAACTAAGAGTTGCTACGACCCAAAGTCGAAGACTTTAATAAACAAATCAGATCACACGGAAAAGTCTACTTAATAGATAAATCCTCTCCCACGAATATACCTACGAGTTTTGTTCCGTCTTTTGATAAATCAAGGCAATGAACCAATTGATAACCCGGAATTATATTCCCGAAGAACAGCCTAGTATTATCAATCACCTCACAATAATCTTAATCAACGCAACAGAAAAAGATATTGCGGAATCACAAACGATAAGACGAATTATTTGTGATTTCTTTTCTATCTTGCCTATCGGAGATATAAAGGGTTATTTGGTTTTTAGTACTTACATTTTGTCCAGAGTTAGTGTTTGGTCTAACATTTGTCCAACTTAGGATTTGGTACTTAGAAAAAACGTTGACTTTCATTGACTCTGTTACCTTCAACTGTAATTAAATTATCATATAAAAATTTATGCATTTACTATCTTATCCTTCACACATACTTTTTACACGCCTCAAAATTAACCTAACTAAACGCTCCATCTAACTTTCTTCCATCTTTCCTCCTTCTCTCTTCATCTGCCGACATTACACCACCCCTACCACCACCGTCCTCCAACCAGCAGAAACTTGCTTAAATCCTTCGACAGTCATCGAAAATCATCAATTATCAAAAAAAAAAAATATCATTCATCAATAGAAAGATTACCATTTATTTTCAATCATTATTTAACCGAATCTTACCATCTCCTCATCTTAATCCAATCTTCCCAACACCCTAAATTAAATCTTTATGTCTTTAATTTTTGGTTAAAATCAGATTCTGATCATAACCTACTGTGAGTCGATCAAAACCCATTTACCAATTTCAAGTAAACTCTTCTACTTCAATCTATTTTACATTGTGAGTCCGATTCATATGATTTACCCGCTTTTGAATCGATCGTTTTTTTCGCACCAACTTCACAAATCAAACCCAATCCAAACCTAATTAGTGCGCCTTATTCTTTGCTTTTGAATCAAACCCTAATTAGTGAAGTCTTCATAAAGCAAATGGCCCAATCCAATTCTCTCTGTTTAGTTACAATACTACTGCTTTTCGTTCTTATCATCAACAACATTTACTGCAAATAAGCCCTAAAGAAACAAGTAGAAGAAACCCTAAAATTGATTCGGAAGAAGAATTTTTCATTATCATACAATAATGAAATGAGAGAAGCAGCTTCAGATTGGTTACATCTGTATTCTAGACGACCTAATTTTCGAACCATCTATAATCAAAACCCCCAATTTCACTAATCTAAACCCAAGTTTCTGAATCAAACAAAACCTAACCTAGTAAACCAAATCAAAATCCCAAATTCACTGAATCGAAATTTGAAATTGAAACCCCAATTTTACTAAATCAAAATCCTAATTCAATAAATGGAAACCCAATTTATGTTGTGCTGGTTACGGATGACTGGTGATGATGGTTTTTATTGATGAATAAATTGCAGCGAGCTTTGGTATTTTTCGATGGGAGGTTTGACAATAGAAAACAGATAGGGAAAGCGAGACGGTGATTGTGATGATGTTGCAGTGGTAGTGTTAGAGAGAAAGAAATTGACGGTGGTGGCGACGAAGGGTTTTGGGAAGGAAGAAATAGTCTTTCTCTTTCTTCTAAAAGAATTAGGGTTAATATGTGATTATTTTGTAAATACTAGCAAAGTGAAGGGTGTAACAGTAAACTTGTTTAGTTATTATATTTTATATAAATTTTTTAATAATTTCTTTAACAGAAGTCAAGATTTAAGACAGTCAATGCAAGTCAACGTTATTTCCAAGTACCAAATCCTAAGTTGGACAAATGTTAGACCAAACACTAACTCTGGACAAAATGTAAGTACCAAAAACTAAATAAACCAGATATAAATCTCAAGCCAATTATTCCAATTGTACTCGTATGATAGAAACAACAAGATCAGATCACACAACTAAAAGAAAAGTAGTATCGGTCTGGCTTCACAATCCCAATGAATTCTTTAAGTCGTTAAGCTGGTTTAGAGAAGAAAACCCAAGGTTAAAGGAGAATCGACTCTAGCTTATGCAACTAGTATCACACGTAAGGTGTGGGGATTAGGTTTCCCAGTTGCTAAAGTTCTCCTTTATATAGTCTTTCAAATCAGGGTTTGCAATCAATGTTAGCTTGGTAACAAAGCATTCAATATTCACCGTTAGATGAAAACCTGATTAGATTCAAGCTAATATTTCTCAACCGTTGGATCGAAACCTTAGCTTGTTATACACAAATGAAATGTCCAATTTTGGGTTTATGTAAGCGTTCCCAAACATTGACACTTGTTGGTTCAACAATAGTTAACCAAATGGTTAGCCTTATGAGCAATTTCATATCAACCATATTCTTCTTCACCATAACTAGTTCAAATGACTCAAATGAACTAGTTAGAGAGTTGTTCAATTGCTTATATCTTATGTAACTACACAAGACACAATCGAAGCAAAAACGGTTTGATTCACTCGAATCGGTTCATGAACTTTATAGCCACGGTTTGCAAAAGCATTCCTTAGTTTATATAAACATGAGTTCAAGAACAACCGATTTTAGATATAACCTACTCAAGTTCGCGGACTGGGTTCGCGGACTTAAGCTCACGGAAGGAGTTCACAAACTCTAGCATAAATTCTCGGGTCGAGAACTTCCGCCAGTTCGCGGACTTGGCTCACGCCACATTTCGTTTCTCTTGATCAACAAAGTTCGCAAACTTTGGTTCAAGGAATAAGGACTTATACATATATGTGTTTCCACAACAATGCTTATATCCTACCAATGGTTATGTAATCTAAACTCTCATTTCAATCATTGAAACATTCTTAGAGGACGTTATATAGTCGTTATTCACAGACCATTTTTCGTCAGAGCAATTTTCAAAGTGATTGAAACATAACATAACATTGTCACTAGGTAAAGATGAATTTGGCTAAAGCGAAAGATTACCAACACATATTTCGAGAAATAGATAGGCTAGTTAAACTCGGCTCGAAATACCAAATGCGTATAATGAAAGTCTATATATCAAAACGACTTTTGTCTCAAGAATATGAGATAGAGCAAATAGACTTTTGAGTGACAGATAAGTTCAAGTCTCCACATACCTTTTAGTCGATGAAGTTCCACCAGTTCCTTGAGTATTCCTTCGTCTTGTATGATGATTGTTATGGAGTCTTGAGCTCAACTACAGTTTCTATCCTAGTCCGAGACCTTTAGGTATAATAGGCTAGAAATCAAGACTTATAGTTTTGATCACTAACATTGACAAACATGCTTGAGATAGCAACGCATGCGAGTTCGACCGAGCAATGCTCTAACAGCAATAATAAACCATTCAAGCACAGGCTATGTAAATCAAAAACCATCACAAGAAAAATTATTAATTAAATAATTTTATTCATAATATACTTAATACAATCATTGAAATAAATCAAAAATTGATGTCTATATATTTTCTTGGATTAAGTATCACAGCATATAACTTAATCTCTAGTGGTGCTCTTGTTGTTCACTGAGGTTTCTTCAGTTTTCAAACTTTTGAAGCATGTCTCAAGGGACTTGTCAGCAACCACTTCTTGTTTCTCAATCTTTTCAACTTGAATCTTCACATCAGCAATATCAGCTTTTATTTCCTCAATCTTATCTTTGAGCCAATCTTGATTTCGAACCGTTATTATGAGATTGGTTCTTAGTTCCTCAAAACTTTGGATATAGTCAATCATATTGTCAGAATGAATCCATTTGGTTTTGGTTGGATCTTGTCGGTTGTAAGCCAACAGACATGACTCATCTTGTGATCCAACAGAACTATCAGAATCATAATCAGACATGATATTTGATATGATTTTCTTCTTCGTCTCTGTATTGATTCCTTGACAATCTTTAACCTTTTGAGCTTCCTCCTTATTAGCCTTAGAGATACTGCGAGTTATTGGAGGCATGCTTGCTTATATATATATATATATATATAGATATAAGGATTGATCAGGTTATCAGAATACAGACAAGAGATAGTTTCCCTTTAAAAAGAGATAACTTCCGGACCGAAAGATATCAGGGGAGACCGAAAATATTAAACAATATATTTAATTTCCTTTGTCCGAACTTCTCAAGATGGAAGGTTTATTAAAATTCGAAAGTTCCAAATATAACCTATTTTTGGAAGATCATGATAAACAAGAACATTTTTAGACAACCATGGATTTGCAGCTGTCCATAAAGTTTCATAACTTTTCTGATAAACAACTACACAAATAAATGTGCTCCAGATTTATTGTGTCTTTCCCATCCATGAATAAGAGCGCGAAAGAGGATGAGAGTGCACAATATTTGATACAACTAGGTTGCATCGGAGTAAGATTTTTCTAGATTACAGTGAATATCATAAACATAGTTCATGTTTCTCTTAGGGAATTTCTGCCCAAAAAATTTTCTCCAAAGACCAATGTTCAAGTGTCAATAAATTTATATCAACAACCAAAGGTTGGATTATCTAATTGATTGAACTACACACAACCTATGATATTTCAATTATATTGAAAATATAATGCGGAAAAGAAATAACACAGACACCAGAAATTTTGTTACCGAGGAAACTGCAAATGCAGAAAAAACCGGACCTAGTCCAGATTTGAACACCACAAGTATTAAGCCGCTCGTACACTAGCCTACTCCAAGTTAACTTCAGACCGAATGTAGTTAAGCCCTAACCAATCTCACACTGATCAAGGTACAGTCGCGTTCCTTACGCCTCTGAATCCCAGTAAGGACTCTACGCACTTGATTCCCTTAGCTGATCTCACCCATAACTAAGAGTTGCTACGACCCAAAGTCGAAAAATTGATAAACAAATCTGTCTCACACAGAAAATTCTATTGAATAAATAAATTTATCTCCCACGGAAATACCTAAGGGTTTTTGTTTGAAGGCAAAAACTGATTCTGCTGTTTTTGGTAAATTAGGGTGTGTTGATGAGAAACGAATTCAAACCCTAAACAAATGCACTACACGGGAGTACTTTTAGATTCGAGAGATCAATCTGTAGGACTCTGGCCTAAACCAAGAAATGGCCGTTCCAGATTCAATTCGGTCACAAAGTGAAGGAGAAGGGGTTGATCTTAGGGAGGGAAGCAAAGAATGTGTTTGAGATCAGAATGTTGAATTAAGAAGGTGTGGCTGTTTTATGACTTGTATCAGAATGTGGAACTGGCTTGCAGAATGTAAGCTATCGGTTCTTGGTGTTTTCTGGATACTATGTTGATAACACTTGTCCTCTTGTCGAAATAGATTGAATACCTATTTATACAAGTCATTTGAGCGCACCCTTGATCTCGTTGGAAGTGGAGAAGGTTAAGTGATGGAGTAGTGGGGTTTTGTAGGAGATGGTGATGATCACGTGGTCACTCCTTCACCCACTTCTTTCATCGTTGTTAACCGTTCATCTTTTCCTGACACGTTCTTGTAATGAGCGCGTTGCACGATGCACGCTGTAAACCGCTAGACCAATACCCCAGTAAGTATCCCCTAGTTTGTGACATGTTCGATGTCTCGAGTGAGTGGGTCAAGTCGTGGGACTTGCCGCAAAGAATAACATACGATGCTATTGGGTTAAAAAAACTAAGTTATTTATGGAGCCGATATTCATAAAATATCGCATGTGTTCGATGCATGTAAAGCATCGCTTTTAAGCAAGCAGCTCAAGACAATCGATGCGCATGAAGCATCGTTGTTTTAGAGCTTGATTAACTAAGTCACGGATTGAGCGTCTTAAAAAGGTGGCATGTCCGACCACCTTTGGGAGATCGTTTGAGGGCCGTATGGACGAGCCATCTCTTGGTCGATCGCTCCCTTTGAAAGAGAGGTGGCCGGTGATCATTGAGGTACCTCATTGATCTCTTAACACTTGATCCAATCCGTCCGACCAAGCTAGCGAAGTCGGACAGACGAGATGGTTTGCGGCAGATGTTTGCCGCCGTTGATTCAAATTAGGGCTTGGAAACCATGTGGCCAACCCTAGTTTGGATAATCGAACGTGAGTATTGGGCGCTAATAGGAGCAGGCCGATCGGCCATGTGTGAAGACGGACCATTGGCGTGCATATCAACATCTCATAGGCTATCTAAAATCGATCTAGGCCACTCGATTCAGCCAGCGAAGATGAGTGGTCATGATCGATTTGCGACACAAGCTCACTGCCGCAAACGTGAATTAGGGTTTAGAATATCCACGACTACTCTAGTTCAATCGAGCGACTTGATGCATCATTGACTTCCCACGAGTAAGTCGATCGAGCGGGAATAATGTTGGGTCGGTGGTGAACTCATGTGCACCTCCTTGATTGTCCAAAATGCGATCTAAGCCGTCCAACTAGGCTGGCTAAGTTGGATGGTTGTGATCGATTTGAGACGCTAATACATTGCTGTGACCCAAATTAGGGTTTTGAAAATATCGTGTTTGCCCTAGTTTGGGCAAAGGATTTGTGGCTCTACGGACTTGCCGTGGATAGGACGATCGAGCAAGGGGGAAATTGAGCCGCCAGTGTGCATGCTGGCACTTCCTTAATCATCCTTAGGAAGATCCAAGTCGTCCAACTAGGCTGGCGAAGTTGGACGGTCGTGATGCTTCTGAGACCGTTTTGGACGGTCTAACTCGCGATAGTTCGTGCTTTCCTTCAACAACGCGACTACTCCTATTTGGGGTTGGCGTTTGATAGAGCTGGAATGTGTTAAACAAAGTCCGACCGGTTGGGGCACTAGTGGGCCCGCCGACGGTCATCACGGTGATCGTCTATTTCTGCCAGGGCTTGGCCAGGTTTGTTGAATTACGCGGCCAAATTGTGTGTCCATGATCATTTTGAGACTGATATGGACAGTTTAGATTTCCCTTAAGGAAAACATGTTCGATCGAGCTATCTTTAATTAAAGGTGTGTCGATACGAAAATCTCTTTGTCAGAGAGTGATGTAGCCTGTGTGGGTATTTTCATGCAGATCTCAATACTTACACTTCGGGAGATTCATGTTATTCTGCTGAGAGTGAACACTTAATCATCATGTCATGTAAATAATGAGAGTTCGGCTGGGAACATAGCATATGCAAATACTAGGCATGTCATGCATTAGTTGGTAATGCTGGCAAAAATAGAATTCACAGGAAATTTGGGATTGCTAATACGCGCATCATTCTGAGTGAATTTCATATATATATATATATTGAATTGCTCAATGAGCGATGAGGGTTTTTTGCACTCTTCACTCTTCAAATGGCTCTACCCCTTGCAGGGTGACATCACATTAAATACTGGTTTTACAATTATATCCTTGAACTAAAAACCACCATCATCATTAAGTCCCCTGCTTAGCACGTAATAGTTACACTATTGCGGGGTAAGCACTAGATGGTAACAAATAAAGGTAAAAACTTATGGGAGAAAGTTAGATGTTACCAGGAGAGATGGGTCGGCCTGTCCTTGGAACATGTCACGTTCAAGAGGCGTCCAGGTAAGCGTTCCCCTAGCATGATGTCGGCTGGCCTCTGGTAGATTAGGCATATTGTTGGTTGGGATCTCAAACTGCATTCCAAGTTTTTTGTACATCTGAGTATCGTTCGAGAGCGTGTCTAAGCTTTCCTGGCTTCGGTTAGCATGGAGGAAAAGTGGAGGTGCGATAAAGCATCTCAGCTAACAAGTGCTAGGGCTGAAAGGTTTACTGCCCGGTTAAAGTGAAGGAGGGTGGAGTATAACATGAATTCCTGGATAAACATGAATACCCTTTTAATGACGACGTCATAATCCTCGACTCTGATGTGGACGAACCCTATCATGAGGAATGTCCTTAAAAGGCTGTTGAAGCAATTTCTGAAAAGGTGTTGAAGCGGCTTCTAGAGAGGATGTTGAAGCAGCTTCGGAGAGGACTCCAGTGAAGGTACCATTGGCCCTGGCGTTGATGATACTTCTTTTTGTTTCATGTGGATGGAGCCAGGGATTGATCAAATAATAACCCCTCATTCATGCTTGAAACTTTAGACGTAGCGCTCCTCGATAAGGTTA
This sequence comes from Papaver armeniacum, assembly GCA_023531295.1. Taxonomy (NCBI): domain Eukaryota; kingdom Viridiplantae; phylum Streptophyta; class Magnoliopsida; order Ranunculales; family Papaveraceae; genus Papaver; species Papaver armeniacum. The sequence goes on along the minus strand of JAJJWW010015937.1, from coordinate 646,701 downwards.
GAGTAGAGCCTGTGTACATGATTTTGCAATCTGATCTCTCCCATTCTTTTGTTTGACATTCTCCTTCCAGACTACACGCTTCTCGAAGATTTGTGGGGCTAGGTAGGTAGACGGATGGATGCTGTGACGCGAATTTTTAAGGACTTCGTTCCAAGCGACATCATTTGAACCGTCTTCTGAATCTTGGATGGTTGTATGGAATGGGATGCGATGAGCAGTCCCCAGTTACACTTCAGAATCGATGGCATGGCTGGACACATGATAACATCTCCGATTTGTACTTTGGAGTCTTTGATGCACATGTACGTCTTCATGTTGAGAATTTTCTGTGGCTCGCAAAGCTTCAACAGTGATGTTTGCTGATATTAGAAATAAACCGGTTGAGGGACGTGAAGGCATCATGTGCTGGCAGTCCCCAAGTGTAATTATTGCGAGCTTATTTTCTCTTGAAATACGTACTTCCATTGCATTTGTTGGTAAGGTGTTGGAGCGTCTTCGGCCTATGAAGAGAGCGCCGAAGCGGCTTCGGGGGAGAGTGTTGAAGCAGCTTCGAGAGAGAGCGTTGAAGCGGCTTCTTCTGGAGAGACCGTTGAAGCGGCTTTAGGAGAGAGCGTGCGTTGAAGTGGCTCCTCATGGAGAGAGCGTTGAAGCGGCTTCTCCTTCAGTTTGATTTTCCCTTGCAAATTACATGCTTCTTGATTGACCGTCTCTCTTGTGTTGAATAAATCCTTGACTGACGGTGAAGGAATTTCATGCTGAGTCTCAGTCCCCAAGCGTGAGTTACATGGCTCTATCTTGTATGGTCGGTGGGTTTACCATAATAAAGATATCACCATCTCGCCTCCGTACTGGTGACTCTATTACTTCTCTATGTGAACGTAAAGTATGCAGAAGTTCGGATTACCTCTGTGTTGTTGCTATGGTGAAGCTCTGGCGAGCAACAACGATTCTTAGCAGCAGCTATGATCAGAAGAGACTGGCAGGGAGAGGCATGGTAGTTACTTGCACAAACTTGGCAGTCTTCATATAATGGTAGAGATCGTCTCGTTATTAGAGGGAGAAGGAACTGATAGCTTCCTTGGTGTTTTCTCATGGAATGGAGAATAGGGAGACAGTCCCCTGCCCACGAGTATCTATTGAGCTTTCAACTTGATAGATGATTTCATGCTGGGTCTCTGAAGAAATAATTTGGGAGAGAGTTGGAGTTGAACCCAATGTTGATGAAGATCGTACGAGTTGCTGATCATGAGGCCGTCTTTGCTTCTACATTGCGTTTCATAGACATCCAGGCATATCGCTGGTTTTTTGACAATACGTCTGCTCTCTTGAGTATGTCCTCATCTTTGGACATCCTGGAACCATAATGATAGCGTGCTTGCATCTTTGAGATGGGTAGTGTTGAGCAGTCCCAGCCACACTCCTTTGCCTTTATCGTCTTTGGATCGTGTCTTTGAGGAGTAGGAAAGTTTCCTCATGCGGATGACTTAACTAACAGGTTGTTCAAATATGAAGAAGCTCTTGACATAGAGAGTTCGTATGTACCTCTTAAGTCCCGGGTGCGACCTCCTTCAGTAATGCAACTACTTCTTCTACGGGAGACGAAATTCTGAAAGCGTCTCTCACCGATTTTGTTGTCGTCAAGCCAGATATGGTATATCTCGGATGTTGTTTTATCATTGTGATAGTCGTGCATGTGGTACTGAGGTTGGAGTTGGCGATTTTGGACGCGCAGGATGTTGTATCTCGGTGGTTTTCCTCTTGTTGCTTCAATGAAGATGCTTTAAGAAGGCTGAAGGTTGTATTTCCTGTTGGTGAGATGTATGCTTCCACGAATATCATGAGGCTCTTCATTCCTGGAAGGCTTGGTTCTTTCTAGAAGGGCAGGTGCTGTTGTAGCCGAGCATTTAACAGCTTCACGAAGTTCAGAGGATGTTGAAATTACAGATCCTCCAGCATAGCACGATAGATGGGTACCATCCTATTAATGCATAATTCCACCAATCGTTGTTCAATCATATTTGCATCGTGACAATCCAGTGCCTGGATTTTGAACCTCTTGACATAATCATTTGGATGCTCATTGTTTCGTTGGAACATCCTCCCCAAATATGAAAAGGTGATTTGCTCGGATACGAAGAAATACTTCTTGTAGTAAGCGGTTACCATCTCACACCAGTTGGATACGTTGTTTGGTGCAATGTTGTTGTATTAGGTGTACGCTCTCCCGGTAAGTGACTTTGAGAACTCTTTCAATTGGAGTACATGATTGTATTCATGCTCTCCTAATGACTCCAGAAAACGAGAGATGTGTTCACGAGCATTACCAGTTCCGTCATAAAGGGAAAATTGAGGAGAGAAGTATTCTCTCGGAAGAGGAAATATTTGCGCATCAAGAGGCTAAGGAGGCTGATACTGGTGCAGGTCTACTGGGTTTTCCTTCGATGCTGGAGAAGTCATTCTGATCCTCACACGTGATGAAATTGAATGGTTGATTCCTTTCCCTTGAGCGATCAGGAGCAACACAAACTTCTTCATCTATGAATGCACGCCCTGTTGAAGTGCTTGCGCCAAAAATGTTGAAAGTACTCCTCATTGGTTCTATGGGATGACGCGTCTCTTGTGATAGTCGCTCCATTAGCGTCTTGAGGAAAGTGAGTACCTCTTTCTGAGTTGTAGCCATGTCCGTCTGAGCCTTAGTGAGAACTTCTCGTCTTTCCATCAAATCAACAATGGTGATAGGGGGTTAGCCTCCTCTGGCTACTCCGGTCTTTCATCCTGATGGGGAAGTGGCAGTGGCTCTAGTAACGACCGGGGCGTTATGCTCGAAGAAATATTGGTGGCGGCAGCGGCTCTGGCTATGGTGATCGGAGGTGTCACACCTAAGGGAGTGTCTCGCTATTGTCCAGGTTGACATAATAGGCAAACCTTTTCTTTCATGATCTCTGCAAGTGTCTCCTTAGGACTCCAATGGTGTTGATATTTGTTGTCGACTATCTCCATACTGGAACAACAGCTACGCGAATCTTTACTTTGTCTTTCTGGGTTTGGACCCTTTGAGGCATTTCTGGCTTGCTCCATACAACACTTGTAGTGTTTGAAGAAAAAGGCGGTTGCTCCATCCGGATCTCCAAAGAATTCGTTGCGTTCTTCTAAGCAGTAGTCACGTCTTCTTGTGTCTCCACGTGGCTTTCTGGTCCTTTCATCTGGGAGATTTTACTGGTGCTTAGCTATCCAAGGCATTTCCAGTAGCATTGCTTGAAAAAGCATTTTTATGAAGCTTCTTAGCGAATGGACACCAGAATTGAAATTGGTTGTTGAACCTAAATTGAATTTAACGATTGAATTGGATCTAAGATCCACCCTTTTGAAATTGAGAAAACTGGAATGAATATTGAAATATTGATTTTGCAACCGAGAGATCAATCTCCCACTGTGGTCGCCAATTATTTGAGGGCAAAAACTGATTCTGATGTTTTTGGTAAATTTGGGTGTGTTGATGAGAAACAAATTCAAACCCTAAAAAAATGCACTGCATGAGAGTACTTTTAGATTCGAGAGATCAATATGTAAGACTCTGGCCTAAATCAAGAAATGGTCGTTCCAGATTCAATTCGGTCACAAAGTGAATGAGAAGGGGTTGATCTTAGGGAGGGAAGCGAAGAAGGTGTTTGAGATCAGAATGTTGAATTATGAAGGTGTGGCTGTTTTATGACTTGTATCAGAATGTGGAACTGGCTTGTAGAATGTAAGCTATCAGTTCTTGGTGTTTTCTGGATACTGTGTTGATAACACTTGTCCTCTTGTCGAAATAGATTGAAGACCTATTTATACAAGTCATTTGAGCGCACCCTTGATCTCGTTGGAAGTGGAGAAGGTTAAGTGATGGAGTAGTGGGGTTTTGTAGGAGATGGTGATGATTACGTGGTCACTCCTTCACCCACTTCTCTCATCGTTGTTAACCTTTCATCTTTTCCTGACACGTTCTTGTAATGAGCATGTTGCACGCTGCACGCTGTAAACCGCCAGACCAATACCCCAGTAAGTATCCCCCAGTTTGTGACATATTCGATGTCTCGAGTGAGTGGGTCAAGTCGTGGGACTTGCCTCAAAGAATAACATACGGTGCTATTGGATTAAACAACTAAGTTATTTATGGAGCCAATATTCATAAAATATCGCATGTGTTGGATGCATGTAAAGCATCGCTTTTAAGCAAGCAGATCAAGACAATCGATGTGCATGAAGCATCGTTGTTTTAGAGCTTGATTAAATAATTCAAGGATTGAGCGTCTTAAAAAGGTGGCATGTCCGACCACCTTTGGGAGATCGTTCGAGGGCCGTATGGACGAGCCATCTCTTGGTCGATCGCTCCCTGTGAAAGAGAGGTGGCCGGTGATCATTGAGGTACCTCATTGATCACTTAACACTTGATCCAAGCCGTCCGACCTAGCTAGCGAAGTCGGACGGACGAGATGGTTTGCGGCAGATGTTTGCCGCCGTTGATTCAAATTAGGGCTTGGAAACCATGTGGCCAACCCTAGTTTGGCTAATCGAACTTGAGTATTGGGCGCTAATAGGAGCAGGCCGATCGTCCATGTGTGAAGACGGGTCGTTGGCGTGCATATCAACATCTCCTAGGCTATCTAAAATCAGATCTAGGCCACTCGATTCAGCCGGCGAAGATGAGTGTTCATGATCAATTTGCGACACAAGCTCACTGCCGTAAACGTGAATTAGGGTTTAGAATAGCCACGACTACTCTAGTTCAATCGAGCGACTTGATGCATCATTGAATTCCCACGAGTAAGTCGATCGAGCGGGAATAATGTTGGGCCGGTGGTGAACTCATGTGCACCTCCTTGATTGTCCAAAATGCGATCTAAGCCGTCCAACTAGGCTGGCTAAGTTGGATGGTTGTGATCGATTTAAGACGCTAATACATTGCTGCGACCCAAATTAGGGTTTTGAAAACATCGCGTTTGCCCTAGTTTGGGAAAACGATCTGTGGCTCTACGGACTTGCCGTGGATATGCCGATCGAGCAAGGAGGAAATTAAGCCGCCAGTGTTCATGCTGGCACTTCCTTAATCATCTGTAAGATGATCCAAGCCGTCCAACTAGGCTGGCAAAGTTGGACGGTCGTGATGCTTCTGAGACCGTTTCGGTCGGTCTAACTCGCGATCGTTCGTGCTTTCCTTCAATAGCGCGAACTCCTATTTGGGGTTGGCGTTTGACAGCGCTGGAATGTGTCAAACAAAGTCCGGCCGGTTGGTGCACTATTGGGCCTGCCGACGGTCATCGCGGTGATCGCCTATTTCTGCCAGGGTTTGGCTAGGTTTGTTGAATTGTGCGGCCAAATTGTGTGGCCGTGATCATTTTGAGACTGATATGGACAGTTTATATTTCCCTTAAGTAAAACATGTTCAATTGAGCTATCTTTAATTAAAAGTGCGTCGATACGAAAATCTCTTTGTCAAAGAGTGATGTAGCCTGTGGGTATTTTCATGCAGATCTCAATACTGGCATTTCGGGAGATTCATGCTACTCTGCTGAGAGTGAACACTTAATCGTCATGTCATGTCAATAATGAGAGTTCGGCTGGGAACATAACATATGCAAATACTAGGCAAGTCATGCATTAGTTGGTAATGCTGTCAAAAATAGAATTCACAGAATATTTGGGATTGTTAATACGCGCACCATTCTGAGTGAATTTATATATATATATATTGAATTGCTCAATGAGAGAGGAGGGTTTTTTGCACTCGTCACTCTTCAAATGGATTTACCCCTTGCAGGGTGACAACGCATTAAATACTGGTTTAACAATTATAGCCTTGAACTAAAAACCACCATCAACAGTTTTGTTCTATCTTTTGATAAATCAATGTGAACGGGAACCAATTGATATACCGGACTTATATTACCGAAGAACAGCCTAGTAATATCAATCACCTCACAATAATCTTAATCGCGAGGAGTAGTTGGTTGAAGGTGCATATATCGGAGATATGGCTAAAGCTTCATAGATTAACATATATGATGTCGAAATATCATTTTGGCGCGTGGTTTGGCTAAGAGAATTTTATGATGCTTAGGAATCAAAGTTGCGACCTTGTGAACTAATAATGTACCATCATGGTGCAACATGAAGGAAATGCCAATGATCCACATCATTTGAAGATGACCCTTTTGCCTACATGGACTAGGCAATAACTTGGCTTTAAACCTTGCACCACAAGATGGCTTTAGTTGTTTGTCCATTCGAGGATGAACTGCGCTCAGTACTTGATCCCTTCAAGGTACTAAGGAGGGTACATAAGCAGCCTCAATGAGTTGCATTATTGATGGTCCAGCACGTTGTCACTCAAATCATCTAATTGCGAGGTGGTTATGACAGTGTGGTAACTCATATATCATTTGGCCCGGCAAGGCAATGCAAGATATGATTGTTGCCATACTTGATGAGGTATAGTTGCGTTATATTCCTTAAATGCTCATACTTCATATCAAGCCGTTCGATGTATGCATGTAACAATAGTGCATTGGGCATGGCCAGGAAAGGAACCTATATCGGCACTCAAAGTTAGTGGATTTGTAAGAGAAACCTAGGCTTTTCATGGTATCACTAATAAATTTCCATTCAACTCTATCAAATGCCTTAGACATGTCTAGTTTCACATCCATCCATATATCTTTTTTTGGTTTTCTTCATTGTAGAACCTAAAAAAAGTTCGAGAAAATTAAAGCATATGTAGTTTCACATCCCTCCACCTATCTGTGTTTTTAATATTCTCATTATAAAAACTTGATTCAAGTTCGAGAAAATGAGGTTTATTAGGAACCCGTTTTTTCTTGTTTGGATTATAACTCACATATCACACTTTTCCTCTTTCCTCTCCTCTTCTGAGTTAAGATAAACTAGCAAACCCTAAACGCAGCTTGCTCAGATTTGCTCCCATGGGAGCGATTCTGAGCAGATCAACACCACCATCTTACTCGTCTACAATACAATCCCTCTATACTCTCTTCTTTCTGCTTGATTTTTGGTTTATTTTTCCGGATTTTGGATCACTTTGTACCCATGTTTTTGTAGACCTAATTAATTTGTTGGGTTTTTCGGTTACAGTTTGATCAATCGATCTGTTTGGTAATCCAAATCTTTGATTTCAACAAAATATTTAGGGTTTTAATCTTATTTTTAGATTTTTTTTTTTTTTTTTTTGATTTACACTATTTCTAATTGGTTTTCTTCTGTGGGGTTTGCTCTCTTATGGATTTTTGATTCAATCTCTGGATTTGGTCTGTTTTTAATTCATCTAATCATGGTGTAGTTAATCTTTACTAGAAAATTTGTTTCCATTAGAACACCAACCTCAGTAATAACAAAACTAGCATCAAGATCTTCAACAGTAGCAGCAATGAAAGCCAGAAACAACATCAACAACAACAACAACATCATCAAAGTAGCAACACCGATTTCTAAGACTCAGACACCGACACAGACCTATTCAAGACCGATTAAAACCGATTCAGATTAATGCAGACCGATTTAGACACAGTTTGTTACTTCCTGTTACTTTGATTTAGTTTTAATTTATTACTCTAGTTACATGTTTATGAAAAATCTGGAGAAATCGATGGATCATTTGTTGATCCTAACTTCATTTCCTTGTGCAATGTTGTTAAATTGTTTGGTGTTGTCTTCTACAACCCAAATATGGTCATTTAACTTAGTTATGAAAAAACATGAAAAATGGATGGATCATTTGATGATCCTAACTTCTCTGCCTTGTGCAGTGATGTTAAATTTTTTGAAGTTGTCTTTTGCAGTCCATACATGGCCATTTAACTTGGTTATGAAAAACCTTGAGAAATGGATGGATCCTTTGTTGATCCTGAGATCCCTGCCTTGTGCAGTAATGTTGAATTGTTTGTTTTTGCTTCTTGCAATCCGTACGTGGCCATTTAACCCTTTAAAACTGTTATGTCTATCTGGTTAGGGTATCTAAAATTGGTTGTAATGGTTGAATTATCTGATCCGTGGAGAGTCGAAAATGTTGAAGGGGATAGCTTAAATTCTGAGACTGTTGTAATGATTGTAATCTCAATAGTCAGTCGAGTCAGTCCTGTAACTCTGATGAAGCAGATTAATGAATGAGGTTCGCCTCTTTTTTGGAAGAAAAAAAAAAGATTGAGAAAATGAATTTATTTTTCTTAGTTTTTTTTGGTAAGTGTTTTTTTTCTCCTTGAAACACAAGTGGGTTTCTTATTGATCCTCAAATTCTAGAATGGAGATTGGATCGTCTGCAGATCTCCCTCAAGGGTGGGAACTAGCTTCCTGGCCAAGTGTGCTATGGTGTGTCGGAAATTAACAAAGCAGACATACGTTTTTCGTAACAAAAGCAAGTAATAGATAGAGGTCGCATTTTCATGTCACTAGCGAAAAAGGGAAAAACATCTTGGTCTAGTCTTTGTGGGTTTTCTTGATTGATAGATATTGTGGAATCCCACCTCCAAAATAAAATATTTTTTATAATAAGCTTTTGCAACCTTGTCTATTTTGTGCATTACCATGTTTGGTTTTGTGAACTGATTCTTAACGTGCAAAAACATTCAAGTACATAGGCGCAGTGCCACTAAGCGAGCACTTCCAAAGTAAGCGGTTTGGAAGTGAACATTATTTGTGGGTGCTTCTTGAACAATTTTGTTACAGTGAACATTTTAAGCGGTTTTGATGAATTACAAATAATCTTCAAAATAAACACGTGTTAGATTGTGTTTTAATGGCGCCTTTTAAATTTGTAGTGTGGCCGAAGTTTAACCAAAATTTGTTCTTGGTATACAAAAAGTACTTAAACCCTTAAGCAAAATGTTGAGAAAAATTCAAGAAAACATTGGGTCAACTAGCATGCAACTCACAGTCTAGCATTTCAAATTTAAGTTGCCACTCTATGGTAAAACCCGCGATCTTGATTTTTTCCCTTTTACCAAAATATTAGTTCAAATTCGTGGATGAAATTTGAATTTCTGACAATCAGCTCCGGCTATCGCTTTACCAGTCATATCAGGCGAAAGCTCAATCCCTTGAATTAGTTGTTTTAGTTCATCATCATCTGTAATGGCTATCTTGGGATTAGTTGGGTAAGCAACATCTTCTTGATGATAGCAAAAAAATGTCACGAGAAGCATTCAGAACCTGTGCAGACAGCAAAACAAACAGATTAGTAGGTCAAGAAGTCTCCAGACAAACTTCTGTAGTAGTACCTAAAATCTCTATAGTTTCAAAGAATGAAATGTTTCGCTGGATAAAACAGCAGAGCAGCAATACCTGGAAGTCTTCCATGGCAACTGGGTATGCATCCTTTACGTCGATAATGCTCTTACCTTCTGGAAACTTCCGAATGTAGCAAAGCAGTTCGGTTTTGTTTTTGATATCATGAGCGGGCTGCAGATTAATTATGGAGCTATATCATCATATTCATATCTCCCTACTCATAATGTCAAGGCATATTTCTAAGCAGAAACTTTTCCTCAACCATTCAAAAAAATGGCACAAAAGATGTGCGGGTTTGTGTCAGAAAAGGGAGGTAAGTACCTTTGTAAGAGAAGCGCATCCCATCATAGAACACGTTCCAATTTTTTGCTAAACCATAGAAGACATCCCTATTGTTAATTACATCAACGTAGCATGCTTCATAAATCTGGTCTGCCGTAAAGGCCTCCTTTGTCTGAAAAAAAGTAAAAATAAAAATTAACAAAAAAAATTTAGTCTTTCGCAACAAGTAGTTGAAAGCAACGGTACATTAAATATTAATCCTAGATGCAACATTCATCACCTCACAAGCTAAACCTAAATGGATGTGTACAAACAGTAGGCATCAATTTATACCATCTTACAAAGAAACAGTAATCTAGTTTTATACCTCATACAGAATGGCTATAACACGTTTCATTTGAGCCCCAATTGGAGCTTTCCGGATACTATTGATACGTTGAAGCCTTTCTGTATGATTTGAAAATTTGACTGCAGGTGCCTTGGCAGCAATTGAAGATGATGTTGCAAAACGTGGTGCGTGATAGCAGTGTATCTATTTCAGAGAAACTCTCAGAGAGAGATATGATTCATTACACATTAAAGGATGAGTTCAGACAGTATTAATACAGGAAGAGAAAGTCAAGCTATCACTTGTGTGAGAAGACAGTGTGAATACAGAACATACACAGCTGTCCTGCACGTGTGACAGTGTGAGGGAAATCAAACCTTAACCTGCACTGCACTTCTCTGTTATCCTACACCACTACAAGATACATTATTATCCCCCCTCAAGCTGATGGGTGATGGAATCACATGAAGCTTGTCTCTGAGGAATGCAAACCTAGGTGCTGGTAAACCCTTTGTAAAAATGTCTGCAATTTGGTCAATTGTATTGACATAGAACACATCCAGTGCTTTGGACTGAACCAATTCCCTTATGAAGTGGTAATCCAAGTGTACATGCTTCATCTTTGAATGCATAACAGGGTTTGAAGCCAACGCAATGGAGCTGATGTTGTCACACCCTAATTTGGGAATACCAGGTAGAAATACATGAAGATCCTGTAGAAGATATCAAATCCAAACAACCTCAGCTGCACTGTGAGCCGTAGTTCTCGTATTCGACCTCTGTCTTTGGACCTGGCAATGGTAGTTTGCTTTTTAGAAGACCATGAGATAACATTAGAGCCAAGAAAGATGCAATAACCACCTGTGGATCTTCTATCATCCACACAACCAGCCCAATCTGCATCTGAGAAACCCAACAAAAAATTACTTTCTTTAGTAAAATGGAGACCAAATCCCAATGTACCCTTAACATATCTGAGAATCCGATTTGCCGCAGCCATGTGAGTGCTTCTGGGATGTTGCATATATTGACAGACCAAGTTAACAGCAAATCAAAATTCTGGTCTTGTCCAAGTGAGATACTGCAGAGCACCTACAAGTGACCTATATTCTGTAGGATTCTCAAGTAGAACACCATCATCCTTTGAAAGTTTTGTTGAAGTGGAAATAGGCGTATTGCATGGCTGAGCCCCATCCATATGATATTTGAGTAACAAGTCAACTGCATATTTGGTTTGTGACAGAAACAAAGAATCCTCATTTCTGATAATTTCAAGACCCAAAAAATAATGCAGTGGTCCTAAATCTTTAATGGGAAATTGTTGTTGAAGTGCAGAGATAACAAACTTGAGAAATGTATCAGAAGAACCTGTCAACATGATATCATCCACATAAACTAGAGCCACAGTAAGTTGAGTACCATCTTGATGAACAAATAAGGAAGTGTTTGCTGTAGAGTTCTTAAAATTCAGAGAAAGTAGAGCAGAACTCAGTTTTGCATACCAGGCCCTGGGGGCTTGCTTGAGGCCATAAATAGCTTTATGGAGAAGGCATACATGATGAGGCTTCTCTTTATCCACAAATCCAGGAGGCTGAGACATGTACACAGTTTCATTAAGCTCACCATGAAGGAAAGCATTGCTTACATCAAGCTGATGTATAGACCAAATTATCTTGCACTGCAAAGGAGAGAATAATTCTAATTGTAGTTGGCTTAGCTACAGGGTTAAAAGTCTCATCAAAATCCATCCCTTGTTGTTGATGATAACCCTTGGCAACAAGTCTTGCTTCGGTCTGTCAATACTACCATCTGGATTATGTTTTACTCTAAACACCCATTTACATCCCATTACATTTTGGCCTTCCTCTGGGGGAACAAGTGACCATGTACCAGCATTTTGCAAGGCTGTGTGTTCATTGACTGAAGCTATTTTCCATACTTCCTCTTTCTTAGCATAAGAAATACAAGTTGGTACTTGTGACAGATAAGCAACAGGTAAAGGATGTTTAGTAGCAAAATAGGACTTGGGTGTATAAATTCCATTCTTACCTCTAGTAGTCATATTATGATCATTCATTGTTACTTTTGTAGTTATAGCAGATGATGTATTGGAAGAAGGTAAAACAAATGATGGAGCAGATAATGAAGAACTGGCAGAAGTAGCAACAACATATGGAGAAGTGGATTGATTTAGAATTTCTGTATAAGGAAAACTGAATTCATTGAATGATACATGTCTAGAGATGTAGATAGTGTCAGAAATTGGATCATAGCATCTGTAACCTTTGTGTGACAAACTATAACCTATGAAGATACAATGTTTACTTCTAGGTTGGAGCTTGTTGGTTGTATAAGGTTTGAGCCAAGGAAAGCAAGCACAACCAAAAACCTTTAGAAAATTATAATCAGGGACTCTATGAAATAACATTTCAAAAGGTGTCTGAAAAGCAATTGACTTTGTAGGAAGTCTGTTAATGAGATAATTGGTTGTCTGTAAAGCCTCAACCCAGAATGATGTAGGTAAGCCAGACTGAAATAGAAGAGTCCTAGTGACATAAATGAGATGCTTATGCTTAACCTCAGCTACACCATTTTGTTCTGGTGTATGAGGACATGTCAGTTCATGAGTGATGCCTTTAGATGAACAAAATTGTGCAAGAAAAGTATTGAGAAATTCTCCTCCATTATCAGTTCTAATAGTGATGGCATTATGAAAAAACATATTTTCAATTCTATTGACTAAAGCAATGAAAGAATGCTTAAAATCAGATTTAGAAGATATAGGAAGAATCCAACAATATTTTGTGAAATCATCAATAACATTGGCATAGTACAGAGCACCACAAGTAGACGAAGTATGACATGGACCCCATAAATCCATGTGTAACAATTGAAGTGGTTTTGTAGCTACATTATTTGACAACTGAAAGGGAAGCTTATGAGATCTACAAATTTTGCACTCAGTATAGGAAAAAGGTTTATTTGTTACATTTGTCAAATGCAGTGTATGCCAAATTCTTTGGAGAGTCTGAAATGTTGGGTGACCAAATCTTCTGTGGAGCAAGGAATGATCTGTGATGATGGAAGCATGATGAGCATGGGGTGATTTGTTGAATGATATAGGATAAAGACCATTTTTATGTGGTCCTTGGAAGAGAGTGTTCCCGCATTGAGGTCCTTCACGTAAAAATCCATGAGAATCAAGAGTTAATGAACAGTTGTTGTCAGATGTGAATTTATGAATAGATAGAAGATTGTGAGATGATTGTGGAACTACTAAAACATTATTGAGAACAAATGAATGATCATTAGCAAGTCTATTAGAGTTTCCAATATAAGAGATGGACATACCTTCACCATTTGCTGTTTGAATAGCCTCAGCACCATCATAAGGTGTGACCTCTTGCAATTGAGTAGAAGAAGTTGCAATATGATTATTAGCTCCACTATCTGCAATCCATTCTTCTGTGTGTGGTGTATGTTGTGAGTGTGTGTAACACACGTGAAACTGAGTTGATATACTCGACTCTTGTAACTACAACCGCCAGTCTCACGTGTGTTACACACACTCACAACATACACCACACACATTCTCTCACACTCGTACATTACATGCTATTATTTTTGAATGATAGGATTCATCAGATTCTTCCAGGTAATGTAATTATCTTCTTTGAGTTTAAGATGAACAAATCCAGTGAGTTGATTTAATGGGATTTTAGAAAATGAAGTTGTTGCAGTTGGATTTTCCATTTGTGAATTGAATGAAAAGCTTGAATTGATTACAGTTTTGAAGAAAAAAGATGAAGAAAAAAATGAATATTGCAACAAAAAATTGTAAAGAAAGTAGATCTGAGAAAATGTAATCAAGAAATTGGATTCTTGATAACAAGATTCAGATAAAAATTGAATCAATACCTCTCAAATTTAAACAGAGACATACTTGATGATGATCTTCTCAATGAAGACTTTGGATCAGAAAAGAAATTATAGGTTGAAGATGAACTCTATCCTAACCTGGCTCTGATACCATGATAGCAGTGTATCTATTTCAGAGAAACTCTCAGAGAGAGATATGATTCATTACACATTAAAGGATGAGTTCAGACAGTATTAATACAGGAAGAGAAAGTCAAGCTATCACTTGTGTGAGAAGACAGTGTGAATACAAAACATACACAGATGTCCTGCACGTGTGACAGTGTGAGGGAAATCAAACCTTAACCTGCACTGCACTTCTCTGTTATCCTACACCAATACAAGATACATTATTAGTGCGGACCTTGATAGAGTTGATTGGCGTTTCTCTTGTTGTTGTTGCTTGAATCTTGCTAGTTGTTCTTGCTGTGACATCTCGAACTTAAAACTAGGTAAGTAAAATGTCTTTCACACGATCTGTAAATCTCTTCTTGTCGTAGAAAATCTTAAGATCCTAAAATACCTCCGGAAGACCTTAAAATATTTGTCCCCGCCACTTGCTAGATGACACATGTCGTTTTTTTTCTTTTTGGTAACTGGCTTTTGGGGTTATAAATATGGTGTCTAAATTGGGCATATTTCTATTCAGGCCCAGTTTGTGCTTTCCGGATATTATGGTCAGTATTCCAAAACGTTAAAGTCTCTCCGTGATTTGAAAATTTTGACCGCAAGAGCTTTGGAAGTACTAGGGGTGAGCATGGGCCGGTATGGACCAGATTTTACCTCATCCGCGTCCAATCCAATTATGCAGATTTCAAATTTGGCATCCGCATCCAATCCAACGGATTTGCATCTAATGGATGCACGGATGAACGGATTGGATACGGATAACCCCAAAGGAAAACAATTGATGATGAAATATGTTCTGTCAAGAAATTCAAATCTCCAAATACCCATGCTCCCACCACTTTCTCTTGGTGCTCTGAAAGCTCCAATGCTTCCAATCATCTCTTTGCTGAAGGAATAACTTCATTGATCGAATTTTTATATAGTGGTAAGTAGAGTTGTCGTTCACTCGGACTTGATGAAATTGATCTTAGGATTTAATAAAGAAAAATAATAAAAATACAGAATATATACAATTTATGTCACAAGATGAAGAGAGTTACTGGGACTCGGGATTCCACTAATTCTCACATTCATGCGGTTCATCTATTAATTCCGGACAATTAAAGCTCATAAAATAACAAACATCGACTCTAATTCTTTGCCAAGGTAGATTTTATAAAGAATTATATGTTACTCACAAGCATGGCGCATCTAAAGTACCTAAGACTAAGCATGCGACATCTAACGAATTCACAAATAATCAAGAAAAATCATAAATCAATTATAATAGTGCAAATAGTCATAAAGGAATTAAATAGAATTACCACATGGGTGCAAAACAAACTTCCTCCGTCGTCCCAGTGATGGGTTCTAGCTCCGCATGGTAAAAACACACTCAAAGGATTTTTTTATTGCTCAAAAAGGTGTGTTTACAATGATGAATTGGAGAAAATGATGAAAATCGGGTGTTTGCAACGTTTATAATTGTTGCAAACACTGTTACAAAGAACGATAAAGATGAAATGTTGCTGTTGATTTAAGACTGCCCTGTAAACTACGACCCACGTCTGTGAGTCGTTACCACTGTAGCGAAAACGACGGTCTTTGTGCGTCTAAAGTTCTTCGTGTTCTTCCTTCACAGCAGCAGCAGCAGAATTCTCTGCAACTTGATTTTCTAAGCTCTGTAACGCTCCCAAACTCTCCTCCCCCCTCAATGAGACCCCAGCAACCTATTTATACCGATCAGAACCAAGAAATATCGCTCATTAACACACAATAATCTTCCATTACTCGGGTTTAAAGAAAATATTTTTGGGAATATTTTCTTCCCTGATTTTGATTTTCACACGCTCTGCAGCTGTCAATTCTCCATATTTATCTTCTTCACGCTCGAAATGGTTACTTAACTCTGCCGTACATGTTTAAAACTCACTACAACTCATAGAAACCCGTGATTGTCTCACTTTGTAAACGTACTCCATGTTTTCTTCCATGCGAGAATCTAGCCAAAGTTAGTCGAGCAAAAGACCCAAACCAAGCCTGTTAGGCCCAATCAAGTCATCACAGAGAGTTGCAGCGATTGAATCTCTCTCGAAACACCCGAAAATCCAACTCTAAGTTCTGCCAGTGAAGAACCAAATTTCCCTCCAAATTCATAAATTTGAAATGATGAAGATGAAGTGCCCCAATCCAAAACATGGGCGCCTTTATCAGCTGGATGCCTGGGGTGCCCTTATCCAAAATGAGGGTGCCTTTATCACTTTTCTCCCGGGGGTCCGAATAACACTTTTTGAGCAACTTTTTCCACACAATATTTATTTCCAAAAAATACCTACAAACACACAAAACACCATAATAAGGACGAAAACGAGTACTAACAATACGAATCATTGAGGACAAATTAGACACATAAATGCGCCTATCATTCATCCACTCAAAAATTATTCAAAGCGAGTTCCAATTTGAAGAAAAAGAAAGCAAGTTTGGGCATCAAAATCAAAGGAGCGGCGGAAGGTGCTAGAGCTCATGACTATGAACTTGGGAAGAGCGGTTTACCTTCTGAAGCAACTCTTCTCCTCAATTTCCAGGTCAGAAATTCTCAAAAGCTTAACCTTTTAATTTCTAGTCAATCTCCAGAAATGCAATATTCCATCTCCATATTCTGTGTGTTACTTGATTATTGCTTGAATGTTGATAATCCTAGAAATCTAGAAAAATTATTTTTGATCTGTACCTGTAAATCGTTTTTCCTAAACCCCTTATTACTTTCTCTTATCCCATCATATCCTATTTTTGGAAATTTATTAGTATTCTATCATGGAATTGCCAAGGGCTTGGCCCAAAAGACACTAGACAACAACTATGCAAACTTATCCAGGATTCCAACAAAGCAACAAAATGAGTTTGTGATTGAGACCCTCAACAGAAATCGTTACTATAATGTGTGTACTCAACCTCCTATTGGTAAGAAAGGTGGTTTAGATGTTTGTTGGGATAACTCCACTAAGTTAGATATTATTCATAAAGATGATAACCAAATTGATTGTCTAATTTGGATTGAAAGTTCTCAGTCTGAATGGATTCTCACTTGCATGTATGGCTCTCCCCATCCTGAAAAAAAAAAAGATCTTTGTTGGTCCCTAGTCCAGAAAATGTCTCCCATTGTTACCTCTCCTTGGCTTATTCTAGGTGATTTAAACATGATCCTCTATCCCACTGAAAAAAGAGGTGGTAACACCCCAAAAAATAACACCATTAGTACCTTCCAATCTATTTTCAACTTCCTAGGAATGAGTGATTTAGGCTTTGTAGGATTCCCCTTCACTTGGTCTAATCAACAATCTGGTAGACACCACATAGAAGAAAGACTTGATAGAGGTATGGAAACCGGTGATTGGACTACTCTTTTCCCAAACGCTAAAATACACCACCTACCCCATATAGGTTCTGACCACTCTCCCATCCTCCTCAACACTGATGCTCAACCCCATCCTGGTCATAAACCTTTTAAATTCTTCGGCCTTTTCTTAGAAGAAGAAAGCTGCAGGAATGTCATAAACGAGAGCTGGAACTCTAATATTCCAGGGTCTCATGCTTTTGATTTGGTTTCCAACCTTTCTGTAGTGAAATCCGAAGTCCAGAAATGGAATAGACTTCAGCTTGGAGACATCCAAGCTAATATCAGAACTCTCTCCACCACTCTTAAAGATTTTCTTGCTAATCCTCTTAATAGACTAGATGATCCTCTTCTAATCAGCACTAGAGCTAGCCTTAAGAAATTTTATGAGTATGAGGAAGAAATGCTTAAAATCAAAGGTAAAGAGAAATTCCTAGCCCTAAGAGACAAAAACACAAAACTTTTTCTTCAAAACATGGTCATTAGAAGCAGGAGAAATAACATTGATGGCCTCTACTCCTCTAACAAAATCTGGATGGAAGGGAGAACTCATATTAGTCTCTGCCTAAATACTCATTTCCATGAACTTCTAAGCACTTCCTCCCATGTTATAAACTATGACATTGTCAATCTGGTCCCAACAGTCATAACTGATGAAGATAATAAAATTCTTATGTCTCCCCCAACTGAAGCTGAAATCTAATATGCTCTTTTCGGTATGCCACCCAACGCCAGTCCTGGCCCTGATGGGTTTCCAGCTTGCTTCTTCCAAAAGAATTGGAGTCTTGTGAAATCTGACATCACTAAAACTGTTCAGGCCTTTTTCGCCAGTGGCCATATGTTTAAACAACTCAATCAAACCTTTATCTCTTTAATTACCAAAGTCCACCACCCCACTAGTCCTAGTGACTATAGGCCTATCAGTCTCTGCAACATTGCTTATAAAATTATCTCCAAAGTTATAGCAAATCGGCTTAAACCTCATCTAGATAGCTTAATATCTCCTTACCAAAGTGCCTTTGTTCAACAAAGACAAATTTCGGATAATGTCCTAATGGCTCATGAAATTATTCATGCCATGAGGAAGAAGAGGGGTAAAAAAGGGTTCATGGGCTTAAAGATCGATATGGCTAAGGCCTTCGACAGGGTCGAGTGGCCATTTCTAATGGCGGTCCTGAAAAGTATGGGCTTTGATGATACTTGGTGCAACCTTATCTTCCAATGCATTAGCACCAGTACTTCTAGAATTCTTGTCAATGGCATCCCTAGTAACTCTTTCAAACCTACTAGAGGTTTAAGGCAAGGGGACCCTCTTTCTCCTTACCTCTTTATTCTTTGCATGAAATCTTTTTCTAGAACCCTTTCCAATGCTGAATCTTCTGGGATCATTTCTGGCTTTAAAATCTCCCAAAAAAGCACCCCGATTAGTCATCTTCTTTTTGTGGACGATTGTCTGATTTTTGGAAAGGCCACCATCAAGCATAGCAAAGGTCTGCTGAAAACCCTGGAATCATATGGTGCAACTTCTGGCCAAATGATCAATTTTTTCAAATCTAGGATATTTTTTTCTCCCAAAGTGAAGAATGCTTTTGGGAAAAAAATCATTAACATTCTAAAAGTTAAAAAAATCTCCCTAGATGACAAATATCTAGGAACCCCCCTGTTTACAAATAAGTTCAAGATTGTCTGTTTCGCTAATGTGATTGAGAAAATGGATGTCAGACTTACTGGCTGGATCGGAAAAAATGTTTCCCCTGCTTCTAGAAATGTCTTAGCCAAAACCACTCTTGAGTTCATTCCTGTTTATTCTATGTCTTCTTTCCTCCTTCCTAAAACCATCATCAAGAAAGCCGAAGGAATTGTCCGTGATTTCTGGTGGGGGAAGGATACTAAAAAAATAGGTTTATATCCCATAGCTTGGAAGGGTCTCTGTAGAGCTAAGGATAAAGGTGGGAATGGCTTTAAAAATTTGGGGAAAATGAATCTTTCCCTAATCGCCAAAAACGGCTGGAGACTATTTTCTCAGCCTAATTCCACGTGGGCCAAAAACATGAAGACTAGATATTTTCCCTTCTCCAATCCTTTTCATTCTATTTGCAACTCTAGCTCATCTTGGGCTTGGAAAGGCGTTCACAAGGGTCTCATGATTCTAAAAGAGAATTGTTGCTGGGAGGTTGGCGATGGCCTCAGCATCAACCTTAGGAAGGACATCTGGTTACCAAACTGAAAGAGAAACGACGCCCTACAAACCCACACACCAACAATTTCTCATAACCATCCATGTGAACTGCAATATCTGCATCCTTAATTGATGCAACAGAAACCCCATCTTTAATTGTAGGAAGACGACAACTTAGATTAGCAGAGGAACTAGGCAAAATCATTCTAGACTGATTTGCAACACTACTCCAACTAGGTTGAGAGTTATTTGAAGGACTCAAAGTACGAACAACCTTACCAGTAGCTTGAGAATTTGAATGGGGGATATGAGGAAAGAGCTCATCTACACTGCTGATTACTGGATCTGAAGGAGCAGCAGCCATGAATGTACTGCGAAGAAACCTCTAATCCCCTTGACAACGGTCAAAATCGCACGGCCCAAGTCAAGGAGAGAGAAACCTTTTACTTTCAGAAGTGTTGCTATTCGTGAATGCGATTTTGACACCTATATCCCAGGTCTATCATGGATTTGGCATTTATACAACATGAAATTGTAGACCAAATTGTTCACTTTTTTTTAGTCAACTAAACTTGTTCCTGGAGGAAAGGGACCGCTCTGAGAAGACTGCTAAGAAAAGATGTGACATTCTTAATTAACGCGTGCATCAACAGCAGCTTACATAGGATGAGTAAAACCCAAATCAAAAAGTCTTAATGAACCGAGGGGAAACAAGGTAAAAAAAAACCGCTTCACACAAAACATGAGCCCCTACTAAACTCCCGAAAGGCGGGCCCACTAGGGATCACAAAAACCAAAAAAATGTGAGAGGCGGTTTTTACCAGGTTTTATTTCCCGGTCTGTAGGGAAGCGATGAACCCAAATACTATACAGGTCAACATGTTTTGTTTATTAAAGATCAACTTTCTTGTCCATTTGGCCACATGCTTAGTAAAGGTCAACTTACTCGTCCTTGTGTATTCTGAATAATTTATCATCTCGGGTTCCAAAGATGCGCATCTACCGTGTTTTGTTTGTGTAGTCCAACACAATTTACTTGGTAGCAAAGCCATGTTACAAGTTTGGAAGGCACCTGAACTTATGAACATGATCGTGCCTTACTGCCATTAGCTGTTTCACTTTTACATTGGTAGCTCCACATTGAACACCTCAGATCCTATTTGCATTCCACGCTCATTTGATTTATTTTTATAAAAAAAAGAAAAGGAAAGAGAAGTTATATAGCACATTGCACTGTTCATTAAGCCGGTGACTTATAACATTCGCAGACTAGATGAAATCATGTTAAAAATAGAAAAAGAAAAAACATCGCAACAAATCATGGCTACTAATAGGTACCATTTTATTGGTAACGTGGATTTGCATATAACTTCTTGTTGCTTGAATTTTGCCACTTGTTTCTGGCTAAGTCCTATGGGCTAGATTGGACTGCCAGATTGGCCAAAAAGTGTTGCAAATCATGAAAAAAATGTGGGAAAAAAGTTAACACTCTTTCTGGTTACTTCTCTCTCCTAGCATTTGCTCGCAGTTGAACTATCAGCGAGATTGAAACGCTAAATAGTGCGGCGCTCAAAAAGTGACCAAAACGCTGAATGGTTCGGCGCTCACAAAAATCACAAAAATCTAACGGCTGGGATTTAAGCGCTGAATGGTTCGACGCTCAGAAAGACGCTGAATGGTTCGGCGCTCACAGATGACGTGGATGGCCAATCTAGCAACTAGATATCTAGCCCATAAGACTTAGGAGGGCTGACGTGGATGGCCAATCTAGCAGCTAGATATCTAGCCCATAAGACTTAGCCTAATGCCATCTTTCACTCAAAATACCACAAACTAAAATGGTTAACTTGGACAACATTCTAAGAGATAGTAAAATATCTTTCACTGGGTTTAGACTTTTATTATACAAAAAGGTGAAAATTTACATTTAATCTCGTTCACTTATGATTAACCGGGAAAGTAATCTACAACATATCAAAAGTAGTGTCTAGGCTTTCTTGTAGCCAACTTTATATTCGGAAGTTATACAAACCAAATTGACTCCCGATTGTTGATTAACTACCGATTGTATAGTTACCTACCGATTGTAAAGGGTAGTTTGGCCATTAAAAAAACGGGATTATGGATTAACCTTCCAATTATGGATTAACCTTCCGATTATGACCTATTTTGTCCTTTTGTGTCGCCCCTAATTCGTTTGGAGGCGCCCCTAAATTTGCCAGGTACTTAATCTGCGTGCCAAAAACTTTCCCCAAAATAAAATCCTTTATCTTTTGAATTTTGACTATCCTATAATCGGTAGTAAATAAAGTTATCTTGACTCCCGATTAAAGTAGACCTTTGGCAAATATCCTACCATAATCGGTAGACAATTTAGGTTATTTAACTCCCGTAGAGTAGCCCCAAAATGAGATTTTGCGAAAATCCTTTTTTTTTTGGAATTTTGGTTGAGCCTATAATCGGTAAGAAAGGAAGAGTTATCATGACTTCCGATTATACAGTGGCTCTCTTTGCAAATATCCTACCATAATCGGTAGTCAAGATAGTTCATATAACTACCGAATATAGAGTAGCCCCAAAATCAGATTTTGCAAAAATCCTTTTTTTTTTGAAATTTTGGTTGAAATTTTGGCTACGCCCCCCCCCCCTGCACTTCGTATAGCGTCCGACATTGTATTCATACCACGTCCATGCCCGCACCGAGCTTTTTCAACTGCATTGGTAGAGCCTATAATCGGTAGTAAATGAAGGTATCATGACTTCCGATTATACAATGGGACTCTTTACCGAAATCCTAGCATAATCGGTAGTCAAAGATAGTTCATATAACTACCGAATATAGAGTTGCCCCAAAATGAGATTTTGCAAAAATCCACTTTTTTTCTAATTTGGTTGAGCCTATAATCGGTAGTCAAAATAGTTCATATAACTACCGAATATAGAGTTCTCCCAAAAATGAGATTTTGCAATCGGTAGCTAACTAAACTACCGATTATGAAGGGGCATACAAGTATTTTCATCATATTTTGTCTTTTGTGTTGCCCCTAATTCGTTTGGGGTCGCCCCTAAAAATGCTAGCATTAAGTATACCTGGACGTTTTGTAAGTTAAAGAAAAAAACATTATCCATTGAAGAGAAACAATTTTTAAAGACACAATTTACAGAAGTGATAGACATCCCGCGGGCCTATTTCCGCGGGTTATCCCGCATCTCACAAAACATTAGAGACCTAGTGACCCGGCGAATTTATAGGGGGTTTGGGTGTGGGTTCCACCCCTTGTGAGATGTCGGGATAACCCGCGTGAATGGGCCCGCGGGATGTAAATCATTTTCGCACAATTTATCCCTTTACAGTTTACTCCAACATCTTAGCGTGCTTAGCGTGCTGTGCTGATTAAACATGAATCCAACTCCTTTTGCCTTTCTACCATCCAAAACCTAAAATTCATAATATTACTTCTAACATCTTAGTTTTTTTGTATACAAATGTAAAGAAATAACTGGAACTTAACAGTTTGTAGGGCATTGAATATCATATAAATTATAAATACGTCGCTATGATGTAATGAAATTTTCTACTAAAGCGACATGTTACGAACATAGCATCACATACCCACAATCCGTTTTTATCAGCATCTTAAAGAAACACGTTTCCATTTCTCCGAAACAAATGTAAAATGAGCCTTTCAAACCCGTTCGTTTATACAGTTGATGGAGGAGAAGCATTTATGCTCGCAATTTTTGGAATGGGACGCTTCTAGCGGGTCTAATACTCTAATTTCAATCAAAAGCCAACAAACTGCGGGAATAGATCTGTAGCAAGCCAGCGGGAATAGAGACCGTTGACTTTAGGTTCCAATATTTCTTGACATCCATGATTACTTTGCTTAGCTCATAAGATATTTTACTGCCAATTACAGTTTGGTTCCAGTTCTGTTGTGTCATAGGAGCTAGATTTTCTGGTTTTAAATATACCTTTTACTCAAGCAATAAACAAGAAAATTTCCAACACCAAACCGCATGCAACGAAGGGAGGACAATAACATAACTATAAAGTCAAGTCCAAATCATATGACTAAACCAATCAATTGTACAAACAAACCTTCTACTCTCAAAGCCTACGACAATACAAAATCACACACATTTTACGGGAGGCAAATCAAGTTGTGGATGAACTTGCCAACAAAGCAGTCAAAGACCAACAACAACAAATATGGCAACTACAACAACATGCTGGGAACACACATGCCCAGTTTTCATCCAACAGATTGTTTTCATTGATAAAATATGAGTAAAATATCCAAGAACCGTAATCACAACCTTTCAATAAATAAAAATCTGGTTACCCTAAGAAGAAAAAAAAAAAAAAAAAAAAAAAGAAAAGAAAGAAAAACTATGTTGATGGTGACAATATAATGCAGATTGCAGTGTTTTAGATCAGTAGCCGGGTTAGATAAAAAAAAGATCAGTAGCCGGGTTAGTTACATTTTCTGGGTCGAGACAGAGATAAGAGTTGACTGTATTCCTTAACGGCGTTGACTAAGTACATATATGCCTGACACGTGTTGTATTATTATTGGAGTAACATGAAGTGATGAATGCCAACCGGTGTAAATAAGGAAACCTGGTTCCTAGTTGAAGTTACCATTCTCATCCTGTATATATAAGACCATATACAGAAAGAGAGTTTATATCACTGGCAATGGCAGATCCTTGGGGCATACAGGATAGGAATGATAGATTAGTAGATAGATTGAATGAGATGAGAGATTACAGTGAACTAGCAGATTCGATTTATGGCCCTGCTTTTGATATAGTGATATTACAAGGAGATGATGATGATATAATGGATCAAAAAGAAGAAGAAGATGTCACAAGTCATCTGAAAAAGATCAGTGTTTTAGATGATGCCGAAAATTGTTCAATTTGTCTTCATCAATATATGAATGGTGGTGATGATGATGCTGTAGTTTTGAAGTGTTGGCATGTCTTCCATGAGAGATGTATATTGGAATGGTCGAAGCGAAAACCTAATTGTCCCGTTTGTAGACATGATATGCGGAAAGAAAAACTCCAAAGTCAAACTTGATGACGGCAGAGAAGGCACGATACCCGATTTCAAAAAGTCAATAACAGATTAACAAAGAAAAACCCCCGAAAGCAGTAATGACCGCACGTCGGGAGATTCTATTCTTTTTTTGATTACTTCTTTCCAAAATCTTATACTTTTTCAATGCGCGACAGTTTGTTAAAGTAAAGCTTGAGTCGTGTAAATCCTAATTTTAATTTTATGTGATTTAATATGCCATTGTCACACATTTTCATCATTTTAAAATTTGTAATGAAAGATGAAAGTCAATCCCGGTGCAAATTTTGGGTAACATCTAGGAAATTCTTGGGGTATATCATTTGTAAAGAACTTTACAGGGGTTAGTCAAATTGGATTTCTAAAGATTTGTAGAGAATTTTTTTGGAAGAGATTTAGGGAGACTCTCTACAAGTTTATTGATTTTGGAGGACTTTCGGGGAGATTCTTAGGAAATCTCAGTTAGTCACAAAGACAAAAAATTATATCAAAAGTATACTTCACATACATAAAATAATAAGAAAAAAAATTCAAAAATTATTTTATAAATAATAAATAATTCAATAATTTAAATACGAAAAATAATCAAGAATATAAATAATGTAAAATTACAACCCTATGCTTGCCTAATAGAAGTTGTAAGTATTTCGTCAACCGAAAAATTAAACCAAATTAAACACAAACACGATGCATAGGTTGAAATATCACACAATGTGGAGTTTTTGAAAGATAACATTAGTTGTTTTTTATTTGTTTGCATAAACTTCATTATAATTTATTATTTTATTATTTCTTTGTTATTACTTTTTCTTTAAAAGACCAAAAGTCTCTCCAAATATCACCTATTTTGGAGAGACTTTGTTTATGCCTTTTATGGTATATTTTCACATAAAAGTTTCTATAAATCTCCCATAACCTTAAATCATGGATTTGAAAATCCAAATCCAATAACAGAGAATTCTAAAGACTTTTAGAAAGTCGTTATCCAATAACAAAAACTCTTGAAGATTTACAAAGACTCTCTATCCAATAACAGAAACTCTCGAAGATTTACAAAGACTCTCTATCTACTAACAAGAGATTTGGCATATCTCTAAAACTCCCCATAAATCTTAATTGACTAACCCCCTGTTAGTTTTACCCTGAATGGAGAGGGATGGTCATGGGGCGGGTATACCAATCCCAGTCACTATCCCGTTTTTAAAAAAAATACCCATATCTGATCCATTGCCTATATGAATTGGTGCGGGGCTGGGGAATACCCATATAGGGAGGGTTTCTCACGAGCTACCTATAACATTGAGCTAATACACAAATTTATAATCAAAACTTAAACATGATTCAAACAATAATGTAAAAACAATGTATTCTAAAATTTTAAATTCGAAATTTTTTCTTATAAGGAACTGAAAGAATGTTAAGTGACTATCACTTTTTCAAACTTTTTCCTTCCTCATTTTCTGTTTGTCCACGTTAGCCATTTCACTATTTGCTTCACTTTCTTTATCAATTTTAACTTTTAGAGGATGTCTCTGATCACTACAAAGAAGTGAAAGTGATAAATAAACAGTATAATAAATAAATAAAGTAGCTCGGTTTAGTGATGAAAGTATAAATCTGAATAAGTACAATACAAATTCTCGCACAATAGTCTAAACCTCTATAATATATAAAAAGGACGGGACGGGTATGGAGCGGGGACCTTGAATCTCGTTCCCGCCCATCCCGACCCATAACTTAGGTTTCAGATATTACCCGTACCCTTCCCCATCTCCGTTTGTACGGGTACCCAAACGGGACGGATACCCACGGGGAAGGGTTTGGGTGGGACAAATGGTCATCCCTATTACTGGAGCTTTTCGGATAGTATCAATATGCTGAAGCTTTTCTGTATCATTTGAAAATTTGACGGTTGGTTCCTTGGCAGTGTAAAATGGTATAAATTAAAGAGGATCAACCCCTGAATTACACAAAAGTTGAAAGAGTACAATGCTAAACTTATAGTACAATTCTAAAATTACACAGAAATGCTTAATCTCTCGTTCTCTCAGAATGGTTATTTATAGTTTATTTGAGTTCCTTGAACTTTCTGATGTCATACAAATGTACTTTCTTGACTTCTTTATCACTTATGTACGTTGAAACCGTACACGTGTTTTGATAACAGTTCTCCTTTTCTGACATCCAATTAACAGATCTGGAGTGCAACTTTGTGCGCCCCTCTAAAACCGGGGTGCACATTCCTCCCCTCCCTATTGGAGGAGTTAATTGGTTAGAAAACCAGCGGTTTTCATATTTCTATTTATTTTAATTCCTTCTCTTTCCTTTTCCACTTCTCTCTCCGCCCTCTTCTCCTCGTTCGATTAATTTCTTCAATATTTGAGGTAACTTTACGTTCCCAGAAAAAAAATCATGAAAACTTAAGTACGTTAATGCAATGTTCTAATCAAAATTCATGAAAACTTAAGAACGTTTATGCAATGTTCTAATCAAATCCGTATTTAGAATTAGCTTGTTATTATGTTGATGATCATACTGACAGAGTGACAGTGGCGATAGGTATACATATAATCAGGTCGAATTCGATGATCTGAAAACTGAAATAGTCTTATAGTTTTAGTGGATCCTTAGATTCCCAGTTGTTAAATTCCATGCCCTAATTGAAAAATCTCAACTAGGCTTACTCTCGATCATTAGATTCCCAACTGGTTTAATTCCATGCCCTAACTGAAAATTTCAAGTAGACCTTAACACAAAATTTTCATTTTATTTCAGTAATTATTTTTCCCTAAATACTTAACCGTAGAATTTTGAGCAATCGTCGTTGAAATCCTAAGGTTTCTGGTTTCCCTCACAGAAAGACATAGTTTCAGTCAAGGTAAGTTGACGGACAGAGTCAAATGGGTGGTATAGAATCGGTTTGAAATGACGTTCTAATCCCTAAGTACCTAACCAAACCGCCCATGGGTGAAACAAATAATCCATACTGGTTGATAAAACTCTTCTGCTCTACTACTCATTTTTGTCGTGCTCACTAATTCATGCTATGAATCACCATTTCAGGAGATTATTACAGTTCATATATCGATTTCACCGATGCTATCTACATTAAGGTATGGTAAAGATACATTATCCTAAATATTTTCTTATGATGTTCAATCTTTTTTCTCATAAACTCTTTTTGTCTACTTTCATTTCTATAAGTTGTTTCATTATGTAAAGATATGGGTTTGTTGTAATAGTGATTTGCTGGGATAATTTGAATTTATCGAAGTATATTCATTTGAATTTAAGATTCAATTTTGTGTTTTATGTTGAATGTGTAAGTGCACATGAAGTGTTCGATAATTTGTTGGAAACAAAGAATTTTAGTTGGATTTCATCGATTAATTTATTGAAGTAATTCATTGCATGAACCATTAATGTGAAAACTGTGCGGAAATGGGTGGAACTTCATCTATAAATGTTAAGTTTAATTTTGGTACCATATCTTGGTCTTGTCTTTTTAGTAATTTAGTTGGACATCGGATGCAGGGTTCAATGCACTATTCTTGCCAGCCGAGATGTAGAGTGTTGCTTGATTCTAGAGTCACCTTTTTTTTTTTTATCTTGAAGGACCCTGGGGGACTCTTTGAATATATTAAAAGATGTCTTAAAGAAAAGGGACATATGGTATTGTGATGGCTGAAGGGGTAGGACATAATCTTGCTAAATAGAAGAATATGATGCTTCAGGAAACAAAGTTCTCAACTATATAGGTTATTCTCATGTCTACTTGACTTTGTTCTTCCTTCTCTACCATTTTAATCATATTGAATCTTTGGCAGTGCACTTATTATTTGGCAGATCCAACATACATGATCCCTGATATTCCTTCAAATGCATCTGTCAACGTGTGCTAGCACGCTACCATTTCATATTGTAACTTTGTTTGAAATGATTTCTTTCATATTAATTATATTCTTTCTTCCAACAATGGTGTGACTTCGTTAAAGCCTATTTGCTTACCTTAGTTAAATACTTGTGCCAGTCTGCCAGATAGTGTTGGCCTAGTCGACACTCATATTAATTTTTCTAGCGCTAATGTTCATCAGAAAGCTTAGCCGTCTATCACTTTGTTGTTTATGTAATAATGTTACATCATCTCTTCGCAATCTAACTCTGTACTCTTTGCACATGTGGTGCCTACTTGTCCTTGGGATATTATATAGTAAATAGAGATATGTCACGGCACACTTTCAATTGTCAGTTCTTTGATCCTTCAAACTTGTTAATCGGGCCAGTTTACATATCATTCGTGTACCATAATGTGCTCTTGTCAATGGAATTAAGTCCCTTTTATGCATTTTGTTCCCTTTTCTCTACTATTTCAGGTACGTTCACGCTTTCAAATCTCGGCATGTTTGGTGTTGATGGATTTGATGCAATTTTACCTCCTGGAACTGTAAGTTATCAATCTTAGAGCTCTTGTTTTTGAACAAAATATAACCAAGTTCTCTCCTTAAGAAAGACAATCTAGTGGATATTTATATTTGACCACCTTCATTCGTTTTGGGATGGATTGATGATGCAGGGAGCAATCATGGCTGTCAGAGCATCCAAACCTTCACTAGTTGGCCCCAAGGATGGACGCATTGGTGTGAAAAGCCAAATGCATGTAATTAGCATCAGTTACATTACTGGCAAAAGGAAAAAAAAAGATAAAAACTCTTGTATTTGGAAAAAGCTAGAATTCATTTTTCTCACCTCTTGAATCTTGGGGTTAGCAGCAGTAGTAGTAATCAGATTAAATTTTTATCAACTTTCTTACTAGTAACCAAGAATCACATCAGCAATAAGGCAATGAATTCCCCATCTTTAATGGAGACCGGGGGAAATATGGCACTTTCATTTGACAAGATATCATGGACGTGAAGAGAGTGGATGAACCACCAATACAGTTTTTTTTTTTTTTTTTTTTTTTTTTTGGGGTGGGGGTGGGGGTGGGGGCAATAAGTTAAAATGTTGTTTTTGATATAGTCTTGTGATAGTAATGGAAAAATCTAGTCTATTTATAACTTGTTTGTACCAGCTCATAAGAACTAGATGGTTGTTGGCTAAGTGGGTCCACCTTCTTCTTCTTTATAAAAAAGAAAAATCAGCAGTTGTTGCTCATATGTGTCTGAAAATGCTGATTCTAAGAGAATCTGATTTATTTTTTTTGTGTTTTTTTATAAGATTCTAATGTGCCAATACGCTACTAATTTGGGAAACTTACTTTTTGAATCTTATAGGGGATTATGAACGCTGCTCTGTCGTTCCTTCTTGAGCTTGAAAAGATTGAAGAGGCAGAAGATAGTGACATTGATAGCAGTGAAGATGAGAAAAATCCCAGGTTGTTCTACAGAGAGAGGATGTCTATAGGGTATTCAATTCTAAAGTTGAACTTCTCAGAAATTGTTTACAGTGTTAGCCCTTTTTATAATACTTGCAAAGGCTTCATAAATCAATTGGCCATTTCGCCTCTGGTGCTTCTTGTTTTCGTCAGTTTATCCCATAATGAAGAATTAACTTAATAACTTACTGCAGGCACATTACAAAGGTACACTTGCTAGCAAGAAAAAAAAAGTGAAGTTACAACGTGCAATCCGCAGCATGAAAAGGCAGCAACGTGCTACACCGAATTACTATTCACCACTTAACCATTTATTTGATTCTTAGGTTAGCTAGTTCTTGTATTGTGGTTTAAACTTTCATTAGTTTGAGATTTATGACATTCTTATTTTGTATATAGGGGTTTGCTGAGAAGCTAATTTCCCGTCTCCAGACTTGTAATGAACGCTTTGAGGTGGCTAATCTTACTTTCCGCATATGCCTTGCATGTATGAGATCCACTTATGCTCCTACCAACAATATCATGTCATCAATCTATATCTTTTGTCTCCATTTCAGGTGAAGATGATGGTATTAAAAGTGATTGCAGACTTCATCGCTGCTTCGTTGAATTCCTATCCTTTTCTTTGGGAATATTTCTACAGCTGGTCGTTCATTGACCACTTTATTCAGAGAGGTTTGGTAATTTAACTTCCGATCTAGTCTTTGGCTAGCAGTTGCGTCATTTGAGGAGGAATACTAAGTAAATATTTCTTTTAGATATGCCCATTATTGTTGCATCAGAAAGACCGTGGTCGCCCTACTAAACTCAAAGCACAGCCAAAGGCCTTTGGATAAGTGAATGTCGCAAGTAATGTGTCTGGTGTTGAGCTATTACAAAATGACTCTAGTGAGGATGAAGAAAATGATGGTAGTGATTCAGATCCAAGTATGTTTGACAATGATGAGGGAGAGGCAACTGTGACAACCGGTGATGCACATACTCAGCTCAGTGAGGAAGATAATTATGAAACAGTAGAAAGTGATGCAGATCTGGATGACGATAATGAAAGTGATCAGAGCGAGGAAGAAGAATTTTATGGTGAGGACGAGGATGAAGACCAAGACGAAGATGACTATGGGGATGAAGAAATGGAGAATAATAATAAATATAAGAGGAAGCTTAGTGACAATGCTGCTGGGGAATTGAATGCTGATACAAATTTTCGGGCTCTAAAGAGGATTCCAGAATCAAATAGGGAATTTGAATCCTCCGATTTGACAGATGGTATCCTATCAAATGTTTAAACGGATCAAGGAACTAAAGGTATATTCACTGAGAATTACAAATTGCAGGCTCCAATCTTTTCTTTTGAATTTTATTGGTTTTTTAGTTATACTTTCCTGTTTATGTGATATCCATGTTCCATAAAACCAATTTGAGAGTAACTTTACTCCCTAATTTTGTTCATGAAAGTGACATGCATGTTTGCTCTAAAGCTGCATATGATTTTTGTTTGCTTCCTGACTTGGATGATTCATTAATTTATCTCTTTACCAGGCAAACGAAGGAGCAAAGCTTGCTTTAAGTCAGCATGGGCTGTTAAGAATGGGCCAAGAAGCAAAGTCACCTGGATTTAAGCAAAACTCTTTATCTCAATCCATGTTGAAAGTTAAATATTTTTTTCTTCTGAGTGATTGCAAAATCTATTATTGTAATAGAAAAGCAAAACACGGCTGATAGTAGTGCTGCAGAAAAGTGCAAGCTTCTAATTTGAGTTCGGATTTCCATCGATGTTTGGTTTTCCATCGAATGTTTGTTGGGTACCCCTTTGTGAAGGTTGTATAAAATAAATTGGGTATCCCTTTGAGAATGTTGTATAAAATAAATTGGAAACGCCTTTAAAAAGCTCTTACAAAATAAATTAGGTACGCTTGTGTGTTGGTAGCATAAATTAAAATGGGTAATTGACAATTACGGTCATATAAATTAAAATGGAAGGGAGTTGGTTGATACTTAGAACCCCGGAAGTTACAATATACATCATTGTCAGAATCAATCAATGAACTAAAACTAAATACCTCTCACGTGAGAAGGGGTTCATAGTGTAACAATCCTATAGAAAAGAATACAAGTAATATAGTACACACATAGATTATAAATTCAGATTACAACACATCAAGGTCAATCCAAAATTGACTAGACATACAAATGCTGCTACAGGTAATAAATCATAGTTCATGAGTAACCCACACCTCAAAAATTTATTCAGACCGTCTTGTCTGTACATTATTGGGTTCATGCCGTACTATCCCATGGTAGATGCAGTTTCGTAGACACCCACACGAATAATATTCGGGCATACACTTACAATGACACACCGGAGGAGAAGAGGCATCATTGGCATTATAAATAAAATAACATAAGTTAAAGACAAAATATAGATTCCATTCAATATTTGATAGACAAGTTACACAACAGGCCGCAACCATCAAAATAAAACCTTGGAACTACAAACTTGTTGAGTGTATAAACTGAAAATGAACTGCGGTTTACAAGCCACTTTCTGACTAGAGTCAGGTCTGTGCCCTAGTATATCTCTAAGATTAGGCACTTTGCATATAGAATGGCTTCCTATATATGCATTCTCATACAAACTACCTCTAAACTGGAGATGTAATTTTTGCCAGAACTTAACTAATTGTAGAGACAAATAATTCGTACTCCTTATAAGAGGAAAGAAACATACTACACAATATACACTAAAAGAGAGATGATATTGCAACCAGAGCTGGTCAAGAACGTAAAACATATAATTCATGAGAAGTTTAAATTGAAAATGAAAATAAACCAGGTTAACTAAATTGACATTATAACAGTTAGAAAATAAATTTAAAGTAGAATGTGAAGACTCAAAAACTGTAATTACCTTGCCCAATGTTTCTTTTTTGGCTAGAAATTCGCGGTGACCTTGTATTTTTGCATGGCTTAACTTCTTAATAGCAACTGTTTTTCCTTCTTCCCATATTGCTTTATGCACAGTTCTGAACCCTCCATCTCCGATAATGTTTGTTTTGCGGAAATTATTAGTTGCTCCAAGAATGTCAACTAAGGTTAGCTTCAGTATAGGCTGCTCAAACATGAAAATATTGATGCTTAGAGGTTCTTTTGATCTAGTGCTGCTGAGATATTAAAAATTTGGATCAGTTGAGCTATTAAATTTGTTTTCGTCGAACTTCATTGAATGAATTTCCTTGTTGCTACTAATTTTTCCTTCTCATCAATATGTAAACAACCACAAGAGCAACAAATGCACTACCCACTACTACTCCTGCCAATCCCCATGAGTTCAAAAATGGTGGTACTCCATGAATCCCACCCATCTCATAATGCAAACCAATAATTCCCCCGCACAGATTTTTGTTGCCCGAAAGAGAAATCTTCGAGAAATTCTGAAAAATTCCAGTCTTCGGTATACTAAACCTCCAAATCTGTTATCATCCAATTTCAAGTAATAAAAATTTGAAAGAACACACAAACTATCAGGAATCGTACCAGAAATCGAATTGCCAGAAGTATCGAAGTATAAAAGATGTTCAAGTGCCCCAAGTTCAACAGGAATTCAAATGAGAAAGTCCATCCAGTTCTCCAAATTTCATAGGAACAGAACCCGAAAGCATATTTCCAGTTAAATTTAACTTCACAAGACTAGTAATATAACCAAGTGCTTCAGGTATCATACCCGTAAGCTGGTTATTTCCAAGATAAGACCTTGAAGCTTAACACAATACCTTAACTCCTCCAGAATCGTCCCAGTTAGCGCATTACCAGAAAGATCAAGTGAAGCAAGATTAGTCAGCCGAGATATCTATTTTGGGATACTCCCCGAAAGCCTGTTGTTGTTCGGTGACAAATCAAGAATGACAAAGCAATTACCAAGCTCTTCAGGTACTGAACCTGACAACCTATTATACGACAGATCATAAACTCCATGGTGCTGAATAAAACTCTAATCTGGTATATTAATCTGCCGAAAATAAGCAGACATCTTTGACAGTATTGATCCAGTAAGCTCATAATGTGAAAGAACCAAACATTGCAACTGATCCAAACCAACAATCCTCCCCGGAATTGACCCCGTAAAACTATTATTCCCAAGGTCCAATGTCGTCGGTGAAACACAATCAACAATCTCAGATGGAATAACCCTAGTAATAAAATTTGAATTCAACGATAAAACTGATAAAGATTTCAGTTTACCAATCTCTTTAGGAAACTTCCCTTGTAACCCATTGTTACTCAACATCAATCTCTCATGTGCCTCTTCATTACCAATCTCCACATGAAGATGTCCCTCCAAGAAATTACCCGAAGCCGAAAGCTCCATTAAATTAAATTAACTGAATTCCAAATACTTATCCAAAGTCGAAAACTC
This sequence comes from Papaver armeniacum, assembly GCA_023531295.1. NCBI lineage: Eukaryota > Viridiplantae > Streptophyta > Magnoliopsida > Ranunculales > Papaveraceae > Papaver > Papaver armeniacum. Next base: position 612,339 of record JAJJWW010015937.1, on the reverse strand, counting down.
CATTAAAATAACTGAATTGAGTGAATACTGTTTCTTCCATCCGTTGAATCTCTTTTGCCTCAAGCACAAAACAAACCCAAACCAATTGATACATAAACATAATAAAACCCCGCTTATTTAAGATTGAATGAACAAAAAAACAGAATGAAAGGAACTTGCTTGAAAATACGAATGGTAAACATGCTCCTGTTCCGGAGAAATCCATTAATCTATCGTGTATTACTCTAAGGATTATGTTCTTGAAAACTAACCATATTCCAAACCTATACGAGAAATAACTACGGTTACCTTATTAACTATGGTTGAGGGGTACAATTGGAAAGAAAAAAATGAAACTTAAGAAAATTAAAAGGAAAACCGATTTGGTCCGTCAATAATGGTTGACTGAATCTTTTTCCTTCTATAAGGCTTGACCCAATGCTTTGGATTTCCATGAGGATTACCCTGGAATTTTTCCTCACAGATCCAAAAGAAAAACCTAAACCAGTTTGATATATTTATGTTTTCATGCAAAGGATTTAGGAAAATCAATAATACCTATCGATTTCAAGCGTGAAATTCTTCAACATGGTAAAAAGATGACAAGAAAATTTCTTTTGTGTACATCAAAATATCATATTTCCCTCTGTGTTATAACCAAGATGAAAAAAGCCGAAGATTTTTTTCTTGGAGAACAATGACATAATCAAGAACAAGCAAAGAATAAAAAAAGAGGGAGAACAAATTTATATTTTAGGGAAGTTTACATTTTATGGAAACTATGTAATTCGGTCAAAGTGGTTTCTAAACAATAAATTTCTCCAATAGGGAGGGGAGGAATGTGCACCCCGGTTTTAGAAGGGTGCACAAAGTTGCACTCCAGATACTGGGAAGCCTCATCTGGGACCCATCACTACCGATGTGTATTCTCTATTTGACCACATCCCATTTTGACTGTTGACCACACATGGTAACTCCTTTTATTTCCTGATCCAACCACGGGCTAGACACCCCATGCCCTAGCCCTCACTGTCGCACGCTCCAACACATTCGCACGGTCTACCACCTTCGCACGCTCTAACATCTTCACACGGTCTACCACCTTCGCATGATCTTCCTTGACGCATGCTCCAACACCTTCACATATTCCTTAGTGTCACATGCCCATTTAATCGCCTAAAATTTTCATGGGACATAACCGACAATGATTGTGGTTCAGTGAATCAACTTCACCCAAAATCATTCAGCCTTACATACTTGCATAAAGGTACGCATCTGCCTTCACTCATAAGGCATTTCGCAACGGAAGTCTTTTCTTCTTTCTCTCTAACTCTTCATGCCCCCATAAGCATAAGAGGTTCTGCCATGTACTTAACCAATTCTCACACAACATCAGCAACATAATGAACACAAAGATATACTGCAACAAACCCATTTTATTGCACTAAAGGAAGATTACAAAACTCGTCCATCACATGGACCAAAAACAGGCCATTCACCCTCTTGGTGAATGCCTAACTCTCCCAAACATGAGACTAACTCTCCTATGTAAGCCTACTGATTTTCCTACTCCTTAGGGATATTTATACAGTGGTTACAATGGCCAAACCGTGCACAACACTTGCACACGCATGGAACAACCATGTGTCCCATCAGATAGTTTCCATAACCGCCAATCTACTTTTCAACTGCCACCTTTTGTGTTGTCATGCAGATTGAAGCCACACTTGTCTTGAACGGTTAGGGACACTCTACTAAGGCTATGAACTCATTTCATAACCCTTCCAACTTGTCTCGCACCTTTGGCATGCTTGTGAAACTCGTAACTAACTTGCAACCGTCACTTGAGCCATATTGTACCACTTGTTGTTGCATACCAGATTCTGCCTTGCGCCAACGTTCAACCCTCTTGACCCTGCATGATTATCATTCTAAACTCATGCACGGACATTCCTTAAGCTTCAAACATCGATGCCAGCTCCTTAAGCTCACTCTAGTTGCTCATGCGTCATATATGTTTCACTTCGCCAATTAGCTTGACAATAGCAATGCAACTCTTGCATTACCAACTTGTTTGCATTATTCAAGCTTTGGCCAACCTTGAATATATTCCATAGACCAACTCTTAGTATATTCTTCACTCTTGCATCCTCCTTGAGCTTGGGCTAACTCAATTCCATGGATATGCATCGATGCCAACATCGCATGTTGCATCTGTCAATTTGGCCATGTCTTTCCAAACCTTCAATGAAGTCTTATTGTGTCGGCCAATAAGCTTCATTACTTAGCCAATGTGGCTTTATAGTGTAGCGCCACTCTTGCACTTCACTGGACCTGCAGGGTGCCGCTATCTTAGTGCTTGACAGTCTATACAGCATACCGCTATTATGGCTTGTGTTGCGCTATTATAGCTTACGTTGCGCTATTATGGCTTCGCATTGCACCATTACGGCGAAACTCTGACTTGGCCTGCAACTCGGTGACACACAATCATTGTGCTTCACTTGCAGCACCGTAATAGACCTCCCACACCTAATCCGTTCAACGCCCTCGTTGAACGTAACAAAGTATACTCGTTATACTTGTTCTCTGGCCTTGTACACTTCTGAGCCCTTCTCAGAAATCAGCAAGCTTTTCTTGGCCTTTAACCTTGCCAAAACTTCTCTGCCTAGTACTTTATGCCGTCACTTAGCTTTACTGCCTTGCCATTGATCCTAATGATCTTGAACTTTTGTTGTTGCGTCGCGACCGCTTCCAACTCCATCTCAAATCATATATCAACACTCAAGTGCAAACTGAAATTCTCCTTAGCCAATTCCATGAATTGTGCTTGAACTTCGCTTGAATCATTTGCGCCTAAGTTCACGCAAGCAATGATTCCTCACAACTGATCACATCGATCATTGCCATAGTCTTATGCCTTCACTTTCCGACTTTAGTTGCACCATGCAACATAACAGGACTTATAAAAGACTTGGCCTCATTCTTCAATCATATGCGCCTACGCCAAATCATGGCATGCCTTAAGGTATGCATGCTATAATTCCATACCACTCTGGTATGCGCCACAATCCATAGCCTTTGCTGTCTTCAGCAATGCAACATAACTTACTTTAGATTTGGCCTCCAAATCATGTTGTAAACTTCACCTTCTTGGACTTGCATCATTTGTATGCCAAAGAACTTGCACCTTGTTGTTCTTTGCTTGCATTGTCGCAACATCATGATTGAAATGCATGACTCTGGTATAGTCATGACTTAGGATACCCCTGACATCAGACCGTCTTTTTAGACCAGGCATCCTCTTCACGCGCTTTGAAACCAACACTTTAAGCATCACTTGCTCTTTCAAATCGCTACGCTTTAATGTGGCGGAAAAACAACATCATGTTCTTCCTAACAATGAGTTACTCTTAACTCATGTACTTGATGGACTTATATCTTCATTCTTGTTGCGTTACTCCATGCCTTCACTTCCAAATGCCTTCGCACTTCCACATAACTCTCAACAGCAAACTCGACTATGCCACCAACTCTTCTATTTGCTTCTTTCACTTTCAACGTCTTCTATTGCATATTTTGGCTTAATATGCTATGTAGCATCTTCCACGCGAACTAGCTTTACTTTGAACAAAAGAGGCAAGATCTTTCACTTCAAATACCCTCATTCACTACTACCTTACATAGAGAGACTTCATTCCAACACCAAGGTCCACTCGACCTAAACTGAAAGTATACTCAAGCTTGAGCAAATACTCGTGCCAACTGATTGCAACTTGTAAGACCTAACAAGCCTTGCAATACTGACTTCAACTTCGCTTCTAAGCAACAAAGGAATCGAGACAGCACCTTATGTCCCCAATGTAGCAATTCACTTTGCCACATGCATTCTTCCAACTATCAACGTTCGTATGCCACTCCCATAACGAAGCACACTATAATTGACAATTCGTTGAATACTCCTTTTAGACTGATGCTATCATTTTGCTTTAGCTTTCATGAAGATTTCTTCAATAATGACCTCATGCCATTCTTATCTATCACCACTACTTTGTCCTTCTTTCCCGCATCCACAATTTGGCCTAACTTGCATCTCTAGCCACATCATGCATTTTGGCCATGCCCAAATCCCATTTGGCGCATGCTACTGTTGCATGCATGCAATGCCAATCAGCACCCAAATCTTGACACAAACTTTTGCACCTTTGCACAATTGGAACAGACTTAACTTGGTGATTCTGAGCATCACCATAGAGCTCAGCAAAGTCATATCACTCAATGACTTCCGCGGATAAACACTTTGGACAGTTGTAAACAAGGCCATAATCCTTGCAAATGAGGCGTCACTGCCTACGTTCCATGCAGCAAGAATGCCACATTCTTCTTCAAACTTGGAACTCATTTTACTGCCCATGCACAACTGGTAACTCTTGTTTTTCCCCTTCTCCAAAATCAACTTTGTAGTAATATTGATTTGTAGTTGACAAGAACATCTGATAGGTGTAGAATACACCGTATTTACTATCTAGAGTTTATGCTTTCTTTGCTATTTTTCGTGTGAATTATGTATCTTATGTTCGCTTTTGAGTTTTATAGGTGTTCTGGAGTCATTTGAGTAAAAGGAAGTGGAACTCGCTCAAATACAAGATTTCTTCTCATCACCCTGGAGACGACGAAAAGATGAAGCCAATGGCGAAAAAACGGAGTCATTCTGAGTTCGTATGAAGAAGTTACGAGCAAAACAAGAATTTGAAGGCTTAAAGAGCAAAATGGTCGGACAAGTGCTATTGGAAACCCCACTCTAAGTTAAGGGGCAGTCACTCTGTTAAGGGGCAGACATTTCAGCGGAACCACTAAAGGAAGTCAGGTCTATTGCTATGGGGAGTCACTGAGGTTTGTTAAAGACAGACAACGGTTACTAGGGGCACCTCGTTCCCATTTTATATGACCTAACAACATAACTAGGTCGAGAAAGCCATTTCTTCCCCAATTCTTGTTCTTCTTATCTCTATCTCTCTGCCGCTGTTACAAATCGATGAAGGAGGCAGCTTCAAATTGAGAGAGTTTGGGAGAAATCAAGTTGTCGCTCGAATTCATGAGAGAGGACAAATTGAAGAAATGGGGATGGCTATTGTTCTGTGAATCGGATTCAGGTGAAGAGAGGGTTTTGAGCTCTATAATTGATGTTGTTGCTTGTGAATTAACGGAGGATATGGAGAAGAAATATGGTTCTATAATGAGTAAGAGAAGATGGGTTCAACTCAGGTTTGAGTTTGAACCGAGATTTGAAGACGAATTCAAATGATTCAGTGTATGGAACTGAGATGGCTAGGAAGATGAACTCAAGTTGCCATGGCTGTTACTGTTGGAGATATGAACAATGGGTTTGAAATGGATTTGGTAAATGGCAGCAATATGATTGGAATTTGGCGTTTCTGTTGGATGAAATTGAAGATAGGGTTTCTTTGAAATTGAGACAATTTGAAATCGAGTTCTTCTTGTGACAGTGAAGGCCGAATTAGACAGTGGGTACGCTCAAGTTGGAGTTAATAGAAGATTTGAGTGATAGAGGAGAAGATGGTCTTTGTTAATGGTGATATAGATTGATTCTGGTGATGAAGGTGGTAACGCTGAAGATTACAAGGCAGTGGTGGTTGTTTCTGAGATGGAATGATGGTGTTGCTGTGATGCTGATTGCAGGGACTTGGTTAGAATTTGAATGTCTCTGAGGTGATGTAGAGTTACAGGGCAATGCTGTAGGTTATGTAGGCCTGGTGGATGCAGTGGAGGTATGGACTTATGGAGGAGGCAGTGGTGAAGTTGAGAGGGGTTGAAGCGAATATTTATGTGTCTTACAGAACTGGCAGCAAGAACGTTTGGGTACTGAGATAATGGGACTGCAGGAGTGAAACTTTGGCCTCAGGTAACTTGTGGTGATGCTGTGTTGTTGCTAATGTTGAAGGCAGGCATGGAATGAGTATAGCAGGTGCAGGCTGGAGATGATTGCCTGTGGCTGCAAGTGTTGCTGCTCTAGCCATGGAATCCGGGAGGATGGAGCTGAGCTACAGAGAAGATAGAGATGCAGGTTGAGTTGCTGGGACTGGAGAATATTGGAGCTGGTGCTGCAGTGATGGAGTCTGGTAGCAATGAGGTTACAGAGAATTGTGATGCCACTCGAGGTGCAGATAAAGCAGAATTGGAACTGGTAATAGAATTGAATGGTCCTTGAGATGTGCAGTGAACGTTGCAAGCCGGGTGCTATTGGCTTGGAGATGACAAGGTATGAGGTTGAGCTAATGTTTGTTGGTCGGATGGAGAGGCCATTTTTGCTATGACTTGATGGTTCTGTGAATGGGCCGAGAAGTTGGTGGTGAAATAGGAGTAACCAAGGATGGAGCAGCCAAGGTGGGTGGTCCGAAAGAGTCGAAAGCTTGTGGGCTGGCGGCATGACATTGCAGCCATGAAGTTCTGAGGAATTGTACGATTCTGAATCGGTTGGAGATGGTAGAACTTGGTGGTTCATTGGCCTATGGAGATGCAGTTGTCTAGGCTTATACAGATGAGCTGGTGCAGGTTGATGCTGTGAGGGGTTGTGCAGAATATAGAAAATACAGATTGCAGGCAAATGAGCTAACTGGAGCTAATATGAACTGGTGATGAAATGCAACACATAGGGCCATCATGGCTGTGACTTAGGTGAAGCACAAATCATGGTGCACTAGCACGTGCACCGGCCAAGAAGGTGAGCCAAGTAAGCCGAGTTAGCATCGACTCAGGTCTAACTTGGCTACCTGACTCATCTGACAAGTGACCCGGTTTGACTCTCCCTGACTCGGTCTGACCGAGTTGAATCGAGCTGACCCGTTGACCCGCCGGTCCTGACTCGTTGACCGGTGACCGGTTTGACTTTGCCGGTCACCTGAGAAACTTTCCGGCGACTATTCCGGCGGGATTCCAGCCGTAATCCCAGTTTTCCGGCGAGCATTTTTGGGACAAAATTTCTACACGAGTTTCTCTCACTTGTGGGCTGGGTGGACTTCTAACTAATGGACTTTGAAGACAAAACCTAATTTTGGAAGGAGTAGAGCTATAAAAGAGAAGACTTTCTCAAAACACATATATCTTATAATCTTATTATTATCTTTAAGAATCTCTTCTCTACTTTGTTCTAGGGTTTACAACATGATAGAGTTTCTTTTTCTTCTTGTGATGAACTCCTTGAATATGAGTACCTAAGTTTATTATTGGTTATGGAATAGTTGGATTTCACATAATATGATTCTTTGATTCAATATATTAGTTTTGTCTCATATTTATCGTTTGCAATTCTCTCGAAAATATTGTTTTATGATTGATTGATTGTTTTGTCAAGTTGCAAATTGGTAGAACTTCTAATCACATCTATTGCTAGTTTAGGGTTTATTATACGTAAAAGTGATAATCCTTGAATACAAGTAGCATAATACGATTATAGTTTGTAGTGATATATTCTTATGATCATATGTGAATCGTAACCTTTGTTAAATTGAATTAGTGCGCTTTCCACGTTCGATTGCTTTGATTGGCCTGATTTCATAGAACCTAATGCATCGAGGGAATTAAACTTGATTAGTGCTCTTACACGTTAGGTTGTTCCTTTAGGTAGAATTCATATTCGCATCTTTTAATGTGTTTGTTGATGACATGAGGAGGTTTGCGGGATATTCTTGGGATCAAGGTATTCTAGGGTCTTTGATAAAAGTTGAGATTGAATATCAATTCTAGTTATTGTGAAAAGCATGTTAGTGAATGAAAACGAAATCCTTAACCAATATTTCTTATCCTTGAATCTGTTTGCTTATTTGTTTCTTTGCTTTTATATTTATTTTACTTTCATATAATCAGAAAACACTCGGTATTTTATATAGGAAACCGAAACAACTTGACAACCTAGACCTCTCTGTGGGATCGATCCTTTCTTGCCCTTGGTATATTTATATTTTGAGTAGTAAGAAAGTGTAATTTATATTTGTGTCGGTGACAACCTTGGGGTCAAATTTTGGCGCCGTTGCGAGGGAGGCGCGGTTGTTAATTGTTTTTGGTTTCTTATTTTTGTATTTAGTTTTTGTTTTATTTTTTCTTATTTTCTGGGTTTTAACCTTGGTTTGAGAATTATTTCAGGTGCTTATTTCTATGGAAGGAGCATATTGGAGCAATCAATACGGGTTTCAACCTCAACAATACGAAAACCACCAATTCCATGGGTATAATCAAAACCAATTCATTGGTTATGACCAATATTCCATGGAACCTTGTGGTTTTCCTCAACAACCTTATGGCGGGTATGTGTGTGAACAACCACAAGGATGGGAGGATTCTTATGCTCGTGAACAAAAAGTCTCTAACTTTATAGACCAAGTTTCCAACTTTTTACAAGAGGAATTTCAAAAAGCAAAAGAGACTACAAACGAGCAACTCCAAGAACTACGTGAAGGTATGACTATCTTGCGAAGAGGCATTGATCAATACAAGGAAGATATGGATAATTCTTATGTGCATATGGTTTGTGATGAATATTTGATTGATGCTAATGTTGAAAAAGGCCAATCCTTGGGTACTTTCGTTGATAATTGTGTAGTTAACTCAACTCTTGATCTTAATAATGATCATTCACCTATTCAAAAGGATGAGTTCGAGATTGGCAACACTAAATTCAGCGAGGAACAATCTTATGTTGACTATGATAGTGACGGTGATTATGGTATATTGCTTGAACCAACTCATGGTGACATCTCCGAGGAGTCTTTTTGGGATCAAGATGAAGATGAAGAGGAATATGTCGACACTTGTGTAGATTACTCAAGCATTGATCTTAATAATGATCAAGAGCCTATTCAAAGGGTGGAGCTTGAGGATGATGCATTTTCGAGTGTTCTAAAAAAGTTTCTTATGATAAAATTTGGATCCGCAAAAGCGTATGTGCCTTACAACAAAAAGGAGTGTGTTGAGAATGAGACCGTTATAACAAATATTGTGGAAGACCCAATTGATCTTGCAAATGATTGTAATGATGAGGTTTATGTCGAGACTTTGGTTACGGCAGAAACGGACGAAGAATGGTTGCAAGGTTTGATAGAGGACCATGATATACAAGAGGTGAATAATTCACTTGAGTTTTTCAAGGATGAAGAGGATTCCGTAATACAAGAGATTGTGCAAGGTTTATCTAACCCTTTGCCTATTGTTTCTTCTCCTTTACCTCTTATTGGTTTGAATGTATGTGCTTGAGAATATTGTTGAATGACTTTGTTTCTCGTTTTCCGTCATTAGAGATACTTGATTCTCATACTATGCGAGGTTATGGAACAAGAAACCGTGAAGTACCCGACTCTATATTCTTTATACACTTCCATGTGTGGACAAGAATAAGTGTGGGGGAAACTTTTATCGGTTCATAACTTCGTTTGTTTTATATTACTAATATTTGTGCGAAGCTAGTGTTTGAAAAACAGGTTCTATGGAAGGATCCCCAACTTTTCCGATTATTGGTGTATGGGGAATGAATCTTACAAGAAGCAAGTCGGGCCGTCGACTTTAAAACAAGCGCTAAGTGGGAGGCAACCCACCGGTTTTGTATCTTTACCTTTATCTTTTTATTTTTATGCATTTGCTTTTATCTTTATTTTCTTGTTTTTGCATATCATTTGTGGAAATTTCCACCTTGAACCTTCTTTGGACGATTCAATTTTACATTGAGGACAATGTAAAGTTTAAGTGTGGGGGAGCATTTATATGTTTTAGTTTGTTTTATGCCTTTAAAAAAAAAAAATCGAGAAAAATAGAAAAATCAGAAAAATTTGTGCTTTTTGAACTCGAAATCTAGAACTTGTGCCTTTAGGATGGCACCATTAGTGGATGGAACCATTTTGAATGCGGAGTTGAGGAACCAATTAACTAAAAGGGAAGAATATAGCTCAGAAATCACAAATTAACATGATAGTTGTTACCATATCTCGGAATATCACCATATCACATTCTATTTTTATTTTTCCATATTTATCTATTGTTCTCTAAGTGCTTTGGTGGGTCACTAAACATCGACGTGTTATTACTCGCTAGGATGAAATAGAGTGATTGAGTTACTAGAAAAAGAAAAAAAAAATGATGAAAAAATATATATGAAAAAGAAAAAAAAAAAAAAAAACCGACCAATTAGACCAAAACGGAATAAAGAATGACACTTGGGAATAGCAGTATGTGTGAAACGTAGTCCCTGTCTCCGTCGCTTAAACAAGCGTGGAATGCGGGATCCAAGGCAACTATCATATACGTGTTGACAAGGAAGCATGCGCTTGGATCCAAAAGATCTAATCATGCCGTCTAAAAAAAAGAGAAATTGGATCCATGATCCAATCATATAAAAAAAAAGAGAAGAAATTATTATTGTGTTGAATAAAGTCACTCTTGGTTCCCTTGTATATGCCAATTGATTTGATGTAGCATTCAACACCAGTAGCTCAATCTAATAGGATTAGGTTCATCTTAGCAGTGACCTTCAGACAGATATGGGAAACATCGAACACTTGTGAATATTCTCCAACATCTACATCTATATCCATCTTCTTAATCATTTCATTGTGATTGTGGTTTGTTAGTTTCCGAGTATTGTGGCTTGTTCGACTATCTAATTAGAGTTTATTTACTAATATATGAATTGAATTTGCAAGGTACCTCCTCCTGTAGTCATTTTGGATTCATTCATTGATTTGTCACAAATAGACGGAGTTTGGAATATAGGTTTTGTAGGTAGACCTCTTGTAAACCTTCACGAGACTATAACTCGTCCACTAGGGACACCTAGGGGTTTAAAGGCTTGTTATTTATGCTAAAAGTGACCGTAGCCTCGACGACACGGAGTTGTTGTATTTTATTGTTTTGTTTGATTTGCTCGAGGACTAGCAAAGTCTAAGTGTGGGAATTTGATAGGTGTAGAATACACCGTATTTACTATCTAGAGTTTATGCTTTCTTTGCTATTTTTCATGTGAATTATGTATCTTATGTTCGCTTTTGAGTTTTATAGGTGTTAAGTCATTTGAGTAAAAGGAAGTGGAACTCGCTCAAATTCAAGATTTCTTCTCATCACCACAGACGACGAAAAGATGAAGCCAATGGCGAAAGAACGGAGTCATTACGAGTTCGTATGAAGAAGTTACGAGCAAAACAAGAATTTGAAGGCTTAAAGAGCAAAATGGTCGGACAAGTGCTATTGGCAACCCCACTCTAAGTTAAGGGGCAGTCACTCTTGTTAAAGAAGCGGACATTTACGCGGAACCACTAAAGGAAGTCAGGTCTATTGCTATGGGGAGTCACTGAGGTTTGTTAAAGACAGACAACGGTTACTAGGGGCACCTCGTTCCCATTTTATATGACCTAACAACATAACTAGGTCGAGAAAGCCATTTCTTCCCCAATTCTTGTTCTTCTTATCTCTATCTCTATGCCGCTGTTACAAATCGATGAAGGAGGCGGCTTCAAATTGAGAGAGTTTGGGAGAAATCAAGTTGTCGCTCGAATTCATGAGAGAGGACAAATTGAAGAAATGGGGATGGCTATTGTTCTGTGAATCGGATTGGGTGAAGAGAGGGTTTTGAGCTCTATAATTGATGTTGTTGCTTGTGAATTAACGGAGGATATGGAGAAGAAATATGGTTCTATAATGAGTAAGATAAGATGGGTTCAACTCAGGTTTGAGTTTGAACCGAGATTTGAAGATCGCAATTCAAATGATTCAGTGTATGGAACCCGAGATGGCTAGGAAGATGAACCAGAGTTGCCATGGTCATTATCGGCGGAGATATGAACAATGGGTTTGAAATGGATTTGGTAAATGGCAGAATATGATTGGAATTTGGCGTTTCTGTTGGATGAAATTGAAGATAGGGTTTCTTTGAAATTGAGACGAATTTGAAATCGAGTTCTTACTGTGACGAGTGAAGGATGAATTAGACAGGGGTACGCTCAAGTTGGAGTTAATAGAAGATTTGAGTGATAGAAGAGAAGATGGTGCTGTTAATGGTGATATAGATTGATTCTGGTGATGAAGGTGGTAACGCTGAAGATTACAAGGCAGTGGTGGTTGTTTCTGAGATGGAATGATGGTGTTGATGTGATGCTGATTGCAGGGACTTGGTTAGAATTTGAATGTCTCTGAGGTGATGCAGAGTTACAGGGCAATGCTGTAGGTTATGTAGGCCTGGTGGATGCAGTGGAGGTATGGACTTATGGAGGAGGCAGTGGTGAAGTTGAGAGGGGTTGAAGCGAATATTTATGTGTCTTACAGAGAACGCCAGCGGCAAACGTTTGGGTACTGAGATAATGGGACTGCAGGAGTGAAACTTTGGCCTCAGGTAACTGGTGGTGATCTTTGTGTTGTTGCTAATGTTGAAGGCGGCATGGAATGAGTATAGCGGTGCAGTGCAGATGATTGCCGTGTGGCTTGCAAGTGTTGCTTCTCTAGCCATGGAATCCGGGAGGATGGAGTCGAGCTACGAGAAGATAGAGATGCGGGTTGAGTTCTTTGGGACTGGAGAATATTGGAGCTGGTGCTGCAGTGATGGAGTCTGGTAGCAATGAGGTTACAGGGAATTGTGATGCCACTCGAGGTGCAGATAAAGCAGAATTGGAACTGGTAATAGAATTGAATGGTCCTTGAGATGTGCAGTGAACGTTGCAAGCTGGTGCTATTGGCTTGGAGATGACAAGGTATGAGGTTGAGCTAATGTTTGTTGGTCGGATGGAGCTGTTGCTATGACTTGATGGTTCTGTGAATGGAACTGAGAAGTTGGTGGTGAAATAGGAGTAACCAAGGATGGAGCAGCTGTGGTGGGTGGTCTGAAAGAGTCGAAAGCTTGTGGCTGCTGGAATGACATTGCAGCCATGAAGTTGCTGGAATTGTACAGCTGAGATCGAGTTGGAGATGGTAGAACTTGGTGGTTCATTGGCCTATGGAGATGCGAGTTGTCTAGGCTTGTACTGGTGAGCTAGGTGCGGATTGATCTTGTGAGGGTTGTGCGAATATAGAAATACAGTTGCGAGGCAAATGAGCTAACCGGAGCTAATATGAATCGGTGATGAAATGCAACACATAGGGCCATCATGGTTTGTGACTTAGGTGAAGCAAAATCATGGTGCACTAGCACATGCACTTTGGCCAAGAAGGTGAGCCAAGTAAGGTTCGAGTTAGCATCGACTCGGGTCTAACTTGGCTGCCCGACTCATCGACAAGTGACCGGTTTGACTCTCACGACTCCTGTCCGACCGAGTTGAATCGAGTCCGACCGTTGACCCGCCCGGTCTGACTCGTTGACCGTTGGACCTAGGTTTGACTTTGCCGGTCACACGAGACACTTTCCGGCGACTATTCCTGGGCGATTCAGTAGTAATCCCGATTTTCCGGCGAGCGTTTTGGGACAAAATTTCTACACGAGTTTCTCACTTGTGGGGTGGGTGGACTTCTAACTAATGGACTTTGAAGACAAAACCTAATTTTGGAAGGAGTAGAGCTATAAAAGAAAGACTTTCTCAAAACACATATATCTTATAATCTTATTATTATCTTTAAGAATCTCTTCTCTACTTTGTTCTAGGGTTTACAACATGATAGAGTTTCTTTTTCTTCTTGTGATGAACTCCTTGAATATGAGTACCTAAGTTTATTATTGGTTATGGAATAGTTGGATTTCACATAATATGATTCTTTGATTCAATATATTAGTTTTGTCTCATATTTATCGTTTGCAATTCTCTGAAAATATTGTTTTATGATTGATTGATTGTTTTGTCAAGTTGCAAATTGGTAGAACTTCTAATCACATCTATTGCTAGTTTAGGGTTTATTATACGTAAAAGTGATAATCCTTGAATACAAGTAGCATAATACGATTATAGTTTGTAGTGATATATTCTTATGATCATATGTGAATCGTAACCTTTGTTAAATTGAATTAGTGCGCTTTCCACGTTCGATTGCTTTGATTGGCCTGATTTCATAGAACCTAATGCATCGAGGGAATTAAACTTGATTAGTGCTCTTACACGTTAGGTTGTTCCTTTAGGTAGAATTCATATTCGCATCTTTTAATGTGTTTGTTGATGACATGAGGAGGTTTGCGGGATATTCTTGCGATCAAGGTATTCTAGGGTCTTTGATAAAAGTTGAGATTAAATATCAATTCTAGTTATTGTGAAAAGCATGTTAGTGAATGAAAACGAAATCCTTAACCAATATTTCTTATCCTTGAATCTGTTTGCTTATTTGTTTCTTTGCTTTTATATTTATTTTACTTTCATATAATCGAAAAACACTTAGGTATTTTATATAGGAAACCGAAACAACTTGACAACCTAGACCTCTCTGTGGGATCGATCCTTTCTTTCCCTTGCTATATTTATATTTTGAGTAGTAAGAAAGTGTAATTTATATTTGTGTCGGCTGACAACCGGTCAACATCCGCTTGTGGTTATGATCAAATGCAGGTCTTTGGACACCCTTGTCCAAGCATACTGATCCCACTCATGAACCAGGTGCAAGCACACTCCTTGTGCTCATCTAGCATCAACGAAGAACTCTTTGCAAACGCAAGACTGTGGTGTATCGGTTTTACCCTAACTTGCGCTTCTGTCTTCAGCCTTTCAATAAGCTTTATGCTAGATTAGAATTGGCCATCGAATTCTTCCTTCATGGCATCACATTGCCATAAACATGCTGGTTTGTAACCAGACTTTGCATTACCACCAAGGTACATGCATTCGAGAGAGGTTACTTAAATCTTCCATCAACTGGCTATGATGAAAACACTTTCAATTTATCACATAGACATTTTCTTCATCTTCTTTGCCACTGCAAAGGCCATCAACTTCTTTGTATTCGGGAATTTCCCATAAAATTCCCATTACGAATTGTAATGTACTAAAGCTATCGATAACACTGCAAAGATATGCATTCCTAATGCATCATCTTCGTATACTTGTGAGAAACATGGACTTTAACACCTGACTTGCACCATAGAAGTCAGCATACTCATTAGTTTTGTCATGCCATCACTTGAAAACCCGGTTTTCAATGATTCTTCCGCGTTCGCCTAACACTTTGGGCTGGAATTTTGACACCTTTGTCATAAACTTTCATGGCCTGCTGCTACTTCAAGCTTCAAGTTCATTCCAGTTGATCTTTCCACACAAGAACAACTTCTTCTAGTCTCCATACTAGTGAAACCCAAATAATTCTTCACTGAATTTGACAAACAAATGACATTAACTTGAGTAAAAAGAGAGAAAAATCAGCAAAATGTGTCCCCTAACACAGCTCTGATACCTGCTGTCACATGCCCATTTAATCGCCTAAAATTTTCATAGGACATGACCGGCAATGATTGTGGTTCAGTGAATCAACTTCACCTAAAATGATTCAGCCTTGCATACTTGCATCAAGGTACGATCCGCCTTCACTCATAAGGCATTTCGCAACTAAGTCTTTTTTCTTCTTTCTCTCTAACTCTTCATGCCCCCATAAGCATAAGAGGTTCTGCCATGTACTTGACCGATTCTCACACAACATCAGCAACATAATGAACACAAAGATATACTGCAACAAACCTATTTTATTGCACTAAAGGAAGATTACAAAACTCGTCCATCACATGGACCAAAAACAGGCCATTCACCCTCTTGGTGAATGCCTAACTCTCCCAAACATGAGACTAACTCTCCTATGTAAGCCTACTGATTTTCCTACTCCTTAGGGCTATTTATACAGTGGTTACAATGGACAAAACCGTGCACAACACTTGCACACGCATGGAACAGCCATGTGTCCCATCAGATAGTTTCCATAACCGCCAATCTGCTTTTCAACTGCAACCTTTTGTGTTGTCATGCAGATTGAATCCACACTTGTCTTGAACGGTTAGGGACACTCTACTAAGGCTATGAACTCATTTCATAACCCTTCCAACTTGTCTTGCACCTTTGGCATGCTTGTGAAACTCGTAACTAACTTGCAACCGTCACTTGAGCCATATTGTACCACTTGTTATGGCATACCGGATTCTGCCTTGCGCAAATGTTCAGCCCTCTTGGCCCTGCATGCTTATCATTCTAAACTCATGCACGGACATTCCTTAAGCTTCAAATATCGATGCCATCTCCTTAAGCTCACTCTAGTTGCTCATGCGTTATATATGTTTCACTTCGCCAATTAGCTTGACAATAGCAATGCAACTCTTGCATTACCAACTTGTTTGCATTATGCAAGCTTTGGCCAACCTTGAATATATGCCATAGACCAACTCTTAGTCTATTCTTCACTCTTGCATCCTCCTTGAGCTTGGGCCAACTCAATTCCATGGATATGCATCGATGCCAACATCGTATGTTGCATATGTCACTTTGGCCATGTCTTGCCAAACCTTCAATGAAGTCTTATTGTGTCGGCCAATAAGCTTCATTACTTAGCCAATGTGCTTTACAATGTAGCGCCACTCTTGCGCTTCACTTCCCCTGCAAGGTGCCGCTATCTTAGTGCTTTACGGTCTATACAGCATACCGCTATTATGGCTTGCGTTGCGCTATTATAGCTTACATTGCGCTATTATGGCTTCACATTGCACCATTACGGCGAAACTCTGACTTGGCCTGCAACTCTGTGACGCACAATCATTGTGCTTCACTTGCAGCACCGTAATACTTAGCATGGTCTACCACTTTCGCATGCTCTGCCTTGACGCATGCTCTATCATCAGAAAATCAACGCACGCTCCACTACTCTTTGTATGCTCTGCCTTCGCACGGTTTACTATGCTGATCATTGCTCACTCTGGACTAATTGACCCGTTTTTCCCTTATGCTCATTTGGTTTGGGTTTTATCGGGCGGTTATTAGCCGTCCGTGGGCGGTGAGTTTGGCCGACCAGATAAGACCGTGAGTGTCGCAGACCGAAGTCCCGCCATACGTGGCCCGACCGCATGGGCGCCCCAGGCGGAGATCCAATCCAAGGGGGACACTCTTCACTCAACCAGCATTTCCGACATCGTCCTTGTTTCCAAGGAGAGCAAATGCTTCCTCGGTGACGCCCCTTCCCTTGTACAACCCGCCCGCCCGATGTTGTCTAAATCAGAATCACCGCCCCGACTTTAGTCCAACGAGCGGGTGTTCTGGCCGGGCCAGCATCGGTACACGATCCAACTTTGGTTTCGTAGGTGTAGATTGTGGAATGGCCAACGTAGGTACAGATAACGTCGTATATGTACAAGGAAGCAGAGATTTATGACGTCTGGGGAACAAGGTGTATCCCACCTGACTTATCTCGTAATGCTTGCCCAGTATCTACGCACACTCGATGGGGTCACTACACGTTGGAGCAGTCCGTCGATTCCCACCTAGAGGAAAGTTAGTGAGCACGCAAACCCAGTACGTTCCCAAGGCTTGGTAAGGTCATGGAGCGAGTTAGTTCCTTGGCCCATCTCGGGCCCAAAGTTTGCCGCTTTTTCTCTTACCGCGGCTAGTAAGGACCGACTAAGGACCAAGATCCGAGGTCTAAAGGGGTAATATTGTGTGGTTTAACGTGTTCACCATATATTCGGAACCGGGGTACAAGGGGCATTTATTAGCACCTCATGGTTCCTTCACATGGATTGCGACTTTCCATGCTTTCTTATCAAGCGCGATATTTGGTGACAGTGGTATCTTTTCCAGGTCCTCGCTAACAGAATCCTCCCACGTCTTCTTTGGCCGACCGACCTTCGCCTTAGTTGGTTGTAGTCTTCTGATATTACGAATTTCGTCATGTATCGGACGCCAGCCGCCCCGTACTAAGCGTCCAAACCAGCTTAGGCGTCGATTTCGCACCACCTCTGTGATTGGCGCCACTCCGAATGAATTGCGGATGACCTCGTTTCTAATCCGATTATGACGAGTGACACCACATTCCCACCGGAGCATACGCATTTCTGCAGAGTGCAAGCTCCTACAGTGATCTTCTCTGGTTGCCCAGCACTCCGCGCCATATTGCATGACGGGTCTGATGACTGTCTTATGGAACTTGCCTTTCAGTCTGGGAGGAACTTTTCTGTCGCATAAGAACCCAGCGGCCTGTCGCCATCTAGCCCATCCTATCTCGATGCGCTGCTGGACATCAAGATCGATTCCCCCATTGCTCTGCAGGACGGATCCTAGGTACCGGAAAGAGTCTTTTCTGTGGACCACTTGACCTGGCAGCAAGACGTCGCTGTCGTATGCTACCCTTGTACTAAAGGTGCATTTCAAGTACCCCGTCTTAGATCGGCTCACTCTGAAACCCTTCGTTTCTAGAGAATTTGTCCAGAGTTCCAGGCGTGACTCGACATCCAGCTTACTCTCTTCGATAAGGGCCACGTTGTCTGCAAAGAGTAGGGTCCAGGGCAATTCCCCCTGAATATCCTTCGTAATCTGGTTTACAGCCAGTGCGAAGAGATAGGGGCTTAAGGCTGATCCTTGATGGAGTCCAAATTAGAATTGGAAATTCGTTAGACATTCCACCAATGGTTCTTACCGAGGAGGTTGCACCTTCGTACATGTCCTGGATGAGGGAAATGTACTTGGTTGGGACGTGGCTTTCTGCCAACGTTTTCCATAAGACTTCACGAGGGATTTTGTCGTAAGCTTTCTCGAGATCTATGAAAAGTAAGTGGAGGTCTTTTTGCTGGGCTCTGTAGGTCTCTATGAGTGTTCTAGCAAGGAAAATCGCTTCAGTTTTGGATCTCCCCAGCATGAATCCAAACTGGTTTGGTCTGACCTTAGTCAGGCCACGTAAGCGTTGATTGACTACCCCTTCCCAAGTCTTTATTGAGTGGCTCATGAGCTTAATACCTCTATAGTTTGAGCAACTCTGTATATCTCCCTTGTTCTTGAAAACTGGGACAATCAAACTTTTCCTCCATTCATCCGGC